>PISW01008153.1:0-61399 GCA_004023785.1 Mungos mungo
ATGCAAACCTTTGCATTATATGACCACGATGAGCCGGCAAACCTGTGTAGGACTGGTGTTGGTTTCATGGGTCATTGGGTTTGTGCACTCCATCAGTCAAGTAGCCTTCACTGTGAATTTACCTTATTGTGGCCCCAATGAAGTGGACAGCTTCTTCTGTGACCTTCCTCTTGTGATCAAGCTTGCCTGCACGGACACCTATGTCTTGGGCATCCTCATGATCTCAGACAGTGGGTTGCTCTCCATGAGCTGCTTTGTGCTCCTCCTGGTCTCCTACGCTGTCATCCTCATCACTGTCCGACAGCGTGCTGCTGGTGGGGCATCCAAAGCACTCTCTACTTGCTCTGCACATATCACGGTAGTCCTGCTCTTCTTTGGGCCCTGCATTTTCATTTATGTGTGGCCTTTCAGTCGGTTCTCTGTGGACAAGCTCCTGTCTGTATTTTACACCATTTTTACCCCACTCTTGAACCCCCTTATCTACACATTGAGAAATAAAGAGATGAAAACAGCTATGAAGAAGCTGTGTAACCAACATGTGACTTCTCACTGAATTCCAGCTTTCCATAGAGCTACATGTTCTTACTCATTCAGGGGAAAGCATTGCTTTAATATGATTCTACCCAAAGATTTCATTCTGATGGTTTATTGATAGAATTTGTATTATTTATATGATAAATAGTTGTTGATTTCAACAAAAAAATATATAGTTTTATTCTATATAATTTTATATTATTAATATGATTTTAAAATATAACTTTCCAATATCACTTATTTATAAGATTTAGGTATGTTACATTATTATATAATTTAATTATATAATTTTATATAATAAACATAATTTATGACTAAATATAACTGCATTGTACTATGGCATTAGCATGATCATATAATAACTATATAATATAAATTGATATACACATACATGTACATACACATTCAACCCAACAATTTTATTTTGTACTTGGCAATTTTCTTTTTCTGTTTGTTTAAAACTTTTTAATATATTTACTTATTTCTGAGAGAGAGACAGAGCACAAGTGGAGGAGGGACAGAGAGAGAGAGGAAGACAGAATCTGAAGAAAGCTCCAGCCTCTGAGCTGTCAACACAGGGTCCAATGTGGGCGCCAAACCCACAAACCATGATATCATGACTTGAACTGAAGTCAGATGCTTAACCAACTGAGCCACTCAGGTGCCCTTCTTTATCTCTTTGTTAAATTATATTTCTCTTACTAGTTTATTTTGTCTAAAATATTATGAAAGTGAATTTTATTTTCCTAATCATAGTCGAACACAGCAAGAACTGCCAGTTCATAGTCATTCAAGACACGAGACATTCAGCACAAGGAAACTAACCCAAGAATAAAATGCTCTATGAATCTTTCTCCTGGTTATGAAAGCATGCAAGGAGGAAAAAGACACTATTTCAAGATCCTATTTCAAGTATTTTAAATACACATGTGAATGTGTATTATGCTTAACCTTTTTATCGAAAAATATGAATGTATGCCAGTAAAACTCAATTACAGAAGTCAATTTTCACATGGGAAGAATCAGTATTTTATGGCTCAATATTTAATGGTTTAAAAAAAGGTATTGTGTTACCATTTAGTATGCATTGGATTAGGAAATTAAAACATTTTAACCCACAGATTTTAAATAAACCCTGCATCTATACTGCATCTTAATGAGTTGATTCTGTCCTTTGGGGAGTCATCTAATAGGAAGTATGTTTGAGTACGACAATTCAGATCTTATGTTGAGTTTTTAAATGTTGTTGAAACCTGAAAAGACAATCATAAGCAAGAGTTAAATTTTATATTAACTAAATGATCAGAGAATTCAAACAATTTTCTTGTATGTTGATTTTGGAACACCAAGCTGAAAGAGAGAATTGGGTAATGATCAAATTAGGTGAATAACTGGATGAAGCTTCCAGTAATTTTAGACAATATTTATAATCAGAGAAACAAGCTCCTGGATACCAGTGGCTTCTCTCGTGACTGTGATCTTACACATTTGCATAAATGCTAAAAGAACACAGTTTGAAAACATCTGCCTTGGGAAAAATTTCTCCACATTCCCCTTGCTGTTACTGCAATAATACTGTGTTTTGGTTTCATAGACTTTAAACATAGTCAGATTTTTTTATGTATATATGTAAACATTTAAAGAGCTTAAAACCTCAAAGAAATATACGCTCACTCAGTATTATAATAGCCAAGAACAGAAGCCACCTCAGTGTTGAAGGTTAGATAAATGAATGAAGTAGATGAATATATATGGTGGAATATTATTCAGGCATTGAAAAAAGAGGAAATGTTACCCTTTAGACAAAATACATAGATCTTGAAGGTGTTCTGGTAAGTGAAATAAGTCAGAGAAAGACAAATACCATATGATTGCACTTATGTGTGGAATCTAAAAATAAAAAAGAAACAAACAAAAGAGAAACAAACTTATAGATACAGAAAACAAACTGGTGGTTGTCATATGGGAGGAAGGAGAGGGATGGGCAAAATAAATGAAAGGAATTAGGAGACACAGATTTGCAATTATAAAGTTCAGGGATATGATGTACAGCATACGGAATAAAGTAAATAATATTATAATAACTTAGTATGTGGACGCATAGCAACTAGACTTCCTGTGGTGATCCTTTTCATGATGCATCAAAATACTGAATCACTGTGATGTATACTGGAAACTAATGGGATATTGTATGTCAATTATACTTAAATTAAAACAAAGGAAAGAGTAGTTACAAAAAGCTTTCAGGAAGATCACACCTTATTCCTCTTAAATTGCTGAAGAGAGCAAAAGAAGGCCTAAAATCTGAAGGATAAAAGTTATATTTATAAACTTGCTAGAATCATTGAAATAAAAAAGGAGGAAATATATATTGTGTCTTCTAGGTTAAATCTTGTTATAAGTAAACATCGTTTCTATAGGAATCTATTTCATTACTTTCTCTTGATGCCTTTATGCAAAATTTTGCAGAACATTTGAGTTTCCCTCTGAAGAAATGGGATAAAAAGTGTTGGTTGCCCTGGCCCTTCCCCCCGCCCTCCAGACAGATAAGTCCCAGCTGCCTGAGCATTTCTCTTGCCTCTGAAATCAAAAGAAACAGCATCAGGTGTGAATGTTGAGTTACCCTGCAGAGGAGGACCCAGACACCTGTCAGGAGGAGAATTCTCAGGTGTGCTGAGAATGGGAGGGCTCCTGGCTGCGGTGGAGCCTCAGGTGGGAGGCGCGCAGGCGCAGTGAGGATTTTAGGCCCGGGCCAAGGGGCTGCCAGGAGGGCAGCTGACAGTGTGGTCGGGACGCAGTGCCCGCTGCCTGGGCTTCCTTCGGACCTCTGTGCTTGCATGTCTGCGGTACCAGCTGGCTGGGGAGGCCGGTGGTGTCCAGGGCGCCTCCGGGCAGGATTGGCCTCTGGTCGCACACACAGTCAGGGGGAAGCCTGGCTGCCTCCGTGAGACCTCAGGTGGGCGTGGACTCCTTGAGGGCAGATGGGCCTGACCTACAAACGTGGGGGTGCTGGCCAGCGGGGACTCCTCGAAGGCATGGCCTGCTTCCTGTTGAGGATCCTTAGATGTCAGCAGCCACTTGTTGGGGACACTGGATCTCGACCAGGTAGGTGGACCTTCAGCACGCTGGTGTAGAGGCGGTGCCGGGCGGGGGAGAAGTGGATGGCGTCCGTGTGCAGGGTCTTATTGTGGAAGATCGTGCCCCGCGTGTTCTCCTCGTGCAGTGCCTCCTCTTTGTGTGATGTTCCCGCCATGCACTTCCTTGATGGGCCCCACATAATGGTCCACCACAAGGACTGTTCTCTGAATCGGCCTCTGGTAGGGTCGGTCCTCCTTCCTCCTGACCATGTAGGTGGGGGCCTGTACTATGATGATTTCACAGTATATACAAGCAAGGGATTATTACTTGTATACCTAAACTTTGACCTAACCTTGGACAGCCCTGTCAGGGCCATGGCAGTGATTTCTTAGTTGTGTGGGTCAGACAGCCGTTGTGGTCAGTCTGGCACCCGAACTGACTGGGAAAATATGTTGTTGTGGTTGTCCCAGTGAGGAGGTGAATTGTACTATTTTACACATACTCCTGATTAAAATGTGAACATTGAGGGCTTTCCAGAGAGTTCATGAGAATGAGACTCAGAAATGGGGCTAGTCTTTCACTGTCTTCCACTTCAATTGAGACAGCTTTCTTTTGGGACATCACAGTCATTTCAGCTTCTGAAGTGCTTCTAGAGTGCCAGAAACATGGGGGGGGGGGAAGATGGAGGGGGGAAAGGGGAGGAACTCAAAAGGAAATATACCTTAGGATTAATTTTCTTTGTTTTTTATTGGTGTAGTACTGATTATTGGCTTTGTAGACTTTACACATAGCCATTTTTTTTTACCCTCAACATATATCTAACACCATTTGCACATTTATTCAATTAATAAGTGTTTGTCAAGCACCTGCTATATTTCAGATTCCAAGAATGGAGGTAGGGGTGGATATAGATTATTCCCAGTTTAGTGGAATAAAAGCAAGTATATAGCCATAAAATATGCTTTCAGGTGAGAACTGTGATAGAGATGAACATGATGTGTGAGAGTACAGGAGAGGACACTTAATCCATTCCTGATGATTAGGAAAGGCTTCCCTTACTACCTCAATTTTTCTCTGATTCCTGAGAAAACTATATTTTGTCCTGTTACTGTATACACACACACACACACACACACACACACACACACACACAGTGTTTAGCACAGAACCAGTCCTAAATATATGCAGAAATAGATGTTAGAACCCACAGGTGTTTATGACTTTGTAGAGATATCCATGGCTCTTGTCTCATCCCCTGTCTTTGCTTAGCTCTCCTTGCTTTGGTCAGATCCATGAAGATGGATGTGGACCCTGCACTCTCGCTTTAGGCATGGATAATCCCTGGAATTTAGGTGTATGGACTGGATAAGCATAGCATCTTATCATGTTAGTGAAACTTGAGTGAACAAAGTCACCAGCTTTCCCCAAACTGTGGGCTTTTGCAAGGAACTTGTCATTGTCAGTGCACAGGGAGCTGTATAGTTAGTTTTTACAAGTGTTTATTTAAATTTCAATTAGTTAGCATACACTGTAATATTACTTTCAGGTGTACAATATAGTGATTCAACACTTCCATACAACACTGGGGTCTCATCACAAGTACTCTCCTTAATCCCCATCACCTATTTTACCCATAACCCCCCACCTCCCCTCTGGTAACAGTTCTCTCTAATTAGAGAGTCTATTTCTTGGTTTGCCTCCCTCCTTCCCTCTCCTTCTCTCTCCCTCTCCCTTTCTCCCTTTCTGTCTGTCTGTCTGTCTGTCTTTCTCTCTCTTTCTCTTTCCCATTTCTTAAATTCAACCATAGATTTTAAATAAGGAAACTTCTTTGAATTTTGAGGAATCATTTATAAAACTCACTTTCCTTTTTGAAATAAGTTAAAATCCAGAATACAGTGTTTTTCAAACTGTAATTTGAAGACTGCCTACATTGAAATCATCTGGGATTCTTTTAAAAATCCAGATGATCTGGATCCATCCTTGCTTTGCTGAATTAGAATTCTTGGAACGAATCCCAGAAACTTGCTTTTTACTATAAGCTGCTTCAGGTAATTCTAATTCACAATCGTGACTGAGAAACACTGGATAATTGTCAACATTATTCATCTATAAGAGTAGTTGCTATTATTATGTGAGAAGTCTCCATTAATGGACCATGATGAATACTCAGAAATATATCATGAGGATATATCAATTCAAAACTGTGACCTCATAAAATATGTTGTTTATGGACAGAAGAGTAGGTCACTGAGAAGTTGCTGTGAAGTTCAAGGCTTCTTTTTTATTTTTTTATTTTTAAATAATTAGAAAGCATGAGTGGGGAAGAGGGAGAGAGAGAGTTCCATGACCCTGCTATCATGACCTGTGCCAAAATCAAGAGTGAGATTCTCCACTTGCTAAGCCACCCAGACCCCCTGAAGTTGATAGCATCTTAAATATTTCTTCTTTACCTGCAGTCATTAAGAGATCAGCTGCTTCCTCTTTTAATTCTCTGTCTGTTATCAATGTTTTTCCTTTATATAAATATTTAAATAGTCTTTAAATCAAATTATTTTGTCTAAAGAGTCCTTCAATGTAAGTAATCTCTGAATGCCAAATTCCTAAAGCAGAGCCCCCAAATTTAAGAATTAAGTTCTTAAATTGAGAGGTAAAGTTTCATTTCTACACAATGAAGAAATTCATTTTTTTTCATTTCTATCTTTTCCTCCTTGGTCTCAGATGCATTTTGAAGAAGAAAAGATTAGACAGACATAGAAAGAAATGTATGTGCAGCTGTTGGTTTTCTGATATTGCCTCTTTCTTCTATTTGAAGTGCTCTGAGGATCTTGCTGGAGGAAAGGTCATATGCACTTTTATGGTTCTGTCTAAGAAATATGTTCTTCCCAATTCATTTCTTTAAATAAGTTATCAGAGTTCTGTCTGTATGTAAAGCTATTTAATGTCTAGTTCCAACATTAACCTGTAAAGCTCCTGATGTCAGGATCAGTGTTTTACCTCAAAACTTGACATAGTATTAGGCAAATGGTAGATTCTTACTAGGAATATTAGTTATACTCATAAAGTATATTAGCCAAATGAGTAAGTTAACACACTATTAAAAAAAAAAAAGGCCTTACAGCTTTTACTGAAGATTTCTTCCGAAAATCAGATTTAATAAAAGCTTAAATGTGTGTTTGTAAATAATAATTTTTGATAAATTCTTCATTATTTTGGTCTTTTGGTTTTGGTCTTTTAAGTATCACTAGACACAGCCAATATATGTAGCAAATTACTCTGAAGTGTCTTAATTTATATTTCTGGCACTTTCTACTTATAGACCAGTGCTGCGTTTTTCTCCTTGCTTTCTCTACTGGGTTTTGTGTAACAACTGTCCTGGGAAACCTCCTTGTTGTGTTACAGTGGCTTTTGATCTCATTTACCCACCCAAGTACTTCCTTTTAGCTAAACTCTCATTTGTTGATTTGAAAGATCAACCTTATGGGTTCCCAAGATGATTCTGACCTGTATTCTGGGTACAAAACCACATACGTTCAGGGTATGTCACCAGATGTTTGCGCATCATATCCTTGATGGATCTGAAATGTTCCTGCTCATTGCTCTGGCCTTGGACTGATATGTGGCCATATGCAAGCTCCTCCACTACCTGACTATCGTGTGCATCTTCCTCCTGTCTGGTGCTTAGGCTACTGACTTCATTCACTCAGTGACCCAGTTAGCCTTTGTTGTCCATTTGCTGTTTTGTGGTTCTGATGAGATAGATAGCTTTTATTTGACCTTCCTTGGTTTATCAGACTTTCCTGCACAGACACCTACAGAATGGAATTCATGGTTAGTGCCAACAGTGGGTTTGTTTCCATGGGCACTTTCTTCTTATTGCTTATCCCCTATATCTTCATACTAGTCACTGTATGGAAATGTTCCTGAGATTATTTGTTTAAAGCCTTTTCTACTCTGTCAGCTCACATAACTGTGGTGTGATGTTGTTTATCGGACTGCACATCTTTATTTATGTGTGGCCATTACCCACAGTGCCAGTGGATAGGTTTCTTGGCATTTTGGACTTTCTGATTACACCTATTCTGAATCCTATTAACTACACATTGAGGAATAAAGACATGACGATGGCAATGAGGAGACTGAGTTTGAGGATGATCTAAATAACTCATGAGAAAACAAGTCATGCCTTCTGCAAGCAATACTGTATGCACAAGTATTGAAGGGTTATATACTACCTTGATAGAATTTATTTTCTTTATTTCAGTAGCACTAAAATCTTGGATCGTTTATTCCATATTAATGGCAAGTAATAGTGTGATTATAAATTTATTTAAGGCTATTTTGCATATTTTAAGATTTTAAAGTACTGAAATACACTTTTTGTTTGACTTATATATTGACTAGTCCATAGAATCTTGTAAAGTTTTGTGAGTTTCAAGGCACTTTTGCAGAGGTACTGGTGTATGCTGATATTTTTGTCAGTGGGTTGAAAATATTTTTTTTAAACATTTATTCATCTTTGAGAGACAGAGACAGAGCATGAGCAGAGTGGGGGCAGAGAGAGAAAGAGAGAGACAGAATCTGAAGCAGGTTTCAGGTTCTGAGCTGTCAGTGCAGAACCCGATGCGGGGCTCCAACCCACAACCATGAGATCATGACCTGAGCCGAAGTCAGACACTTAACTGACTAAGCGGCTCAGGTGCCCCGAAAATATTCTTATGTAGAAGAGAATGATTGGTTCTTATAAGTTATTTTTGGCAAGTAAATCAGGCTTGTTCTTAATTTGATTCCAATGTGCTATTGCTTTTGTTAATAAATAGGTGTACTCAGTTACATGAATACAATCTTTGTCATATGTTAAGTATTGTGTGATAATCATATGCAGAAAATAATACAATGGGCAAAGAAATGAACAGTTATTAGTGTTTGAGATTGTATTAGGATCTGGCTTCTAACAGGTTGTTTCCTGCCAACTTTGTTTTTAAGTATTCCCTTTAAATGTATAGTGACAGTGAAAAGATATGAATTAAGAAATAACATAAAGAGAGTAGAACTAGGATGGGGTTTAGAAAATGTTAGAGAAGGAACTCCTATGTAGTATTGCTCAACCATGGGCACAAAGCAGAACTGAACACCACTCCATGTGCAAGCATTAAGCTTGTGCTTTCTAGACTTGTGGACCTGATGATTCACCACCCCACAGAGCAAAACAATGCCTTTTGAAAAGCTTTACTCGTTGAAATTTTATTCTTATATGGAATGGGATTTGCTCCCCTTTGTATTTCATATTTCTTGTTTTTAATCTACAATTGTACAGAATGAAGTGTCTTCCATAATGTTCCTCCTTTCATGTTTGAAAATTAAATGTGATGATATATCTTATAACTTGAAGGATAAATTTTGCTTCAGAATATCTTAAGTCTTTTTAGACAAAATTTTTCAGTTTGAAAATTACGTGAAATTTATTTGTGAGGCCACCTGAAATGTCAGTTTAATTTTCTGTTAAAATCTGTTTCTTTTGGAACCTGAGTATAACCTGATATTGGTTCTAGCCATGAAGCTGAGAAAAATATATGATAATATTCCATCATAAAATGAAATGCTATTAGATATGTAAGATCTATAAAAACATCTGAATCAGAAATTCAAAATCTTTGACTACAATGGATTGATAATTTGGAAATAAAAAGTAAGAGTCATCTTCAACTCAGAAGAAAAATTGAGCAAGACAAAAATTACAGTTTAGGACAGCCAAACTATGGAAGCATTCCAAGTGTCATTTAATAGATAAATGATGGGTAAAGAAAAGGTGGGATTTAAATACCCACCTGTATGTGTGTGTATGTATGCATATATATGCACACACATATGAACCTACATACATACATATATGCATACACATATAGATACATATATATATGTACATACATATATACATACAGGTATATATACACATACAACGGAATGTTGTTCAGCCATAAATGAAATCTTGCCAGTTGCAACAATGTGGATAGAGCTCGACAGTGTAATGCTAAGTGAAATAAATCAGTTAGAGAAAGACAAATACTATATAATCTGACTTATATGTGGAATTTAAGAAATAAACAGGCAAAGGGAAGGAGAGAGAGACACACACACACACACACACAAAGTAATAGACTCATAACTTGTATTACCAAGGGAAGGGTGGTGCGGGATGGGTGATATAGAGGATGCAGATTAAAATGTACACTTATCATGATGAAAACAATAAAATAAAAGAACTCACAAATTCCTTTTTCAAAAACCAGGAAAAACAATAATCAAAAAAGAAAAGAGCCTTTACAGAATAGAGCTGGGCAAATTGTCACTTGTGTGAAATTTGGGAATTATATGAACATTCTCTTATGCTTCTTGGTTGTTCAGGGAATAAAATACTGCACTCAGTCCAACTCTGAATTCATATTATTATATGTTGTAGTATAAAACATTGTGTTTTCACCCAAACTGCAGCTGTTAGAATTTGTGTAAAGTGTCTTACTTTGAAGAAATGGGGTATAAGGAACACAGGTTAAAATTGTTAGTTTGTTCTAAAGACAGTTTTGCTGAACACCACATACACAAAATGAAGAATCAACTACCAGATACCCGAAGGAGAACATAATGGCCAAAATGACAATGAGAGATATAGGATATGAGGATGAAAAGAACCAAGAAAATAAAATCTAATTAAAGATGGAGGTAAAAAAAAATTCTAAGAAAGTTACATAGAATCAGGCAAGTGATATTCAATATTTGTATAATTTGAAAATGAGGTGGTATAGTAGAATTAACATATCAAAGTTTTTATTAATGTGTCAAAAATAAAAGACCAGAATATATACAATGAAATCTCTTGTAATGAATTTGGGAAAGTTGGTACAAAATGGTTAATTCCAAGGCATAGCCTAGTAAAATTATTACATATTTAAAATCTTGTATCTCCTGAGCCTCTATCTCCTGAGCCTCCTATCAAAATAACTGAACTTCAATATGGAAGAAAATCAGTGTGGCATCTGACTTCTTGATAGGAGTTTATACAAAGAAAGATAACAATGGATCTGTATTTCCAAAAGAAATAAAATGTGATAAGAAAATTTATAGCCAATCTTTCAAGTATATGAGGGTTCAAGAAAACGAATTTAAGTATGCAAACCTTTGTAGAATGTGTATGTATAAGCATTTCCTGAGATATCGAGAGGATTCTCCATCCAGTTAAGGGAGATTTGGGGAACCTTCAGTGATACTATTCCTTAGAATTTAATACATTGTGTTATAGATTTAAAACTTAAATATGAGGCTACATATGACAGAATAGTATGTAGGTCTTGATTCTATGATAAATTAAACATGTTTTTAATGAGGAAGATAGAGAAATAAAAAGTGTTGAATAATTTGTTGATTTTTCTCATCAGCAATAAGTAGGAGTCAAAAAATATAATAGTACTATCAACCCCCAAAATGAAAGCCCACTTTTAAGTGAGGGAACTAAGCACATTACAGAAAGGTAGACAGTATAATAAGTTATAAAATTTTATACCAAAACAACACAGAAATAGGTTTCAAAAAATTTAAAGTAGCAAATAAATGAGACAATATTGTGGAGGACATGTTAATAATAATGCAAGACAATAAGCAATGTAGGGAGGCTTCATTGTTTATTCATGCTTGTCAATGTTCAATCTGAGACAGGCCAAGTGGGAAATACAATAATTAAGATTAATATCTTCAAGTAACATAGTCAAAATATTTTGGGGTCTATGACTATAGTTCTGATTTTGTTGCACAATAATAGAATACAGTTTTTCAGTGCATATGTAACATGTAGCTGGACACACCAGTGGTTGGTTATTTTATGTCTAGTTCCTTCACTAAGGAGTATATTTTCTGAAGGCAGAAGAGAGTGTTATGCCAGAACTTGACACAGTGTCTGGTGTATATTGGGTATTTTCAGCAGGTGTTCAGTGAAAGCTGATTGAATGGATTCTTAAAAGCATCTTGTGTCTGATAGTGCAGATTGTTTAAAATTTCCCACTTTTTTCAGCATTTCTAGCATACTTAATTTTAGTTTTTTCTTTTATATAAACACAAAGTCAGTGAAGAGAGGGAACTATTTGTCTTGAGTGAACTTATATTCCTGGCCTATAACTTTTGGCCAAGTAACTCTTCCTGTTACCTATTTCTTAAAATATGTTTATCACCCAAACTAAACCTCGTACCTATTAGCAGTCAGTCCCAGTTCTGTCTCCTCTCATCTCCTGGCAATGATGAACCCACTTTCTGTCTTAATGTATTTGACTTTTCTGGACATTCTATATAAATGAAATATTATGTGACTTTTTGTGTGTCTGGCCTCTTTCACTAAGTATAGTATTTTGAAGGTTTTTATCTATATTGTAGCATGTATCACAATTTTAGTTCTTTTATGACTAAATAATACTTCATTGAATGAATATACCACATGTTTATTCATCAGTTCGTGAATGTTTGGATTATCTCTACCTTTTGGCTATTGTTAGTAGTGTTTCTACAAATATCTGTACATGACTTTTTGTTGAGCACCTATTGTCAGTTCTCTTGAGTGTCACTTCTAGGTCATATGGATCCTATAGTAACTTTATGTTTAGCATTTTGAGAACCTGTCAGACTGTTTCCACAGTGGCTGCACCATTTTACATTCCAACCAGCAGTGTATGCACATTCCAATTTCTTCATATCCTCACCAATACTTGTTATTTTATTATTTTTATTATGGACAATCCAGTGGGTGTGAGTGAGAATGCATTGTGGTTTTGATCTACATTCCTCTAAGGACTAATGATGTTGAGCATCTTTTCATGTGCTTCCTGGTTGGCTAGTTGTTTATCTTCTTGAGAGAAAAGTATTTCCAAATCTTTCATTCAATTTAAAATGAGACTGGGTTTTTATTATGGAGTTTTAGGAGTCTTTTATATTTAGATCTGTATTAGTTTTATAGGACTGTCATAATAAATTACCACAATCTTGGTGGTTTAAAACAGAAATTTAGTGTCTTGCAATTCTAAAGGCTAGAAATCAGAAATCAGTGTGTTGACATACTCCTAAATCTCTAGGGAAGAATCCTTTCTTGCTACTTCCAGCATCCAGTTATGACTGCATGACTTCATCCTCTACTTCTGTCTTCACATGGTCTTATCCTCTGTATTCTTGTCTTTTCCTCTTTGTCTCTTATTAGAACAGTTGTTTTTAGACTTAGAGACAGCCCAGGTTCTCCAAATTAATGTCATCTCAACACTCTTATTACATTTGCAAAGACCTTTTTGTCCAGGTAGGGTCACATCAACAGTTTCAGGACTTGTGGTATAGCACATAGACCTATCTTTTTGAGGCCACCACTCAACTGGCTACAAGACCCTCATGAGAGGGTCTTACAGCTACTTTCTCTCATTTGCAGGTTTTATTTTCACTGTACTGAGTGGATGCTTTGGCACACAAACATTTTTAGTTTGGACGAAGTTCAGTGTATCTTATTTCTTCTTTTGTTGATTGTGCTTTGGGTGTCATTTTAAAGAAACCGTTGCCTATAATAAACAACAGCAAATAATGAATATGCTATGTATTTTTAAGGTTCTGTCATCTGTGGTTTTTGTTTTGTTTTTTACTCCTGGTCTGGAGAAGCTGAGATGATAAGGAGGAGAGTGGTTTTGAGATGTGCATGCAGACAGAAAACACATTATGCAGGGCCTTTAGGTGTTGAAAAACATCACATTTTGAACTTTATCCTAACAATAAATGGATGGCCTTTGGGAGTTTTCATAGTATGTATGTTTGCTCTGTGAAAGATACTGTTAAGTGTTTATGTAAGTTATGCATCTTATCCTTAACATGCTGTGAGAATGAGGCACTAATTTACAGAAACTGGTTTAGAGAAGTTGTGCTTCTTCTCAAAACTCCTACCCCAGCCACTGACCCCCTTTCACAGGTGTGAGTTTCCAGTCTGTGGGGTCCTCTAAGTGTGGGGGCTTCTAAATTTTAGTAATGCCAAACTCTCCCCCTTATTCCTCTAGTCTTGAAGGTGGTATTTTTTTTTCCTTCAGCTGCTTTTAAAAATGATCGTTTAGTGCTTTAAAAAGTCTGTTTTCAGTTCTACAATACCTAGTTAACCTTCTTTAAATTATTTTATTACAAAAACAAATATGTCTTTTTTTTTTGGTGTGTTCTAATTCATAAATTTGTAACAGAATTGGTCCCAGGAAGCAGATCCTTAAATATGGGGTTTGTGAATTGGCTTGGTCTTGTCCTTGGGAATGGAAACAGCCTGAGATCCTTGCCGGTGTAAAATGGCATGCTAGTGACCCATTACCAGCAGGCAGTGGTGTTACGGACGGTTGTGTTGATTGTATTGAAGTGCCTGCTGAAGCAAGTAGCTATTGTACTTGATCATTTTGTTACTAATGACGATTATCAGGAGTGTGTGTGTGATGGATTCTTGTGCATACTTATAGAGAGAAATGAGAAACTCAAATTTTTAAAAGTTGATTTCAAGTTATACTTTGAGGACCAGAAAGTATTATGGCAGCTCTTAAATACCTTGCTTTTGTATTTATAGATGTGATCCTGCTGAAATTGGCCACAGCATTTAATTTTGTAGTTTGCAGAATAACAATTTAATTTGCGAAATTAAGGGCATTGCTTAGTAAGAAGTGGAAATATGTTTGGAATTAACATGCATAGAGGCTTCCAAACTTCCAGAAATATGTATAATTTTTTTTAATGCTGGATTCTGAGGAGTTGCCTTTAGATCAGAGTAGCTTATTTTTCAGGCAGTGTTTGTCCAGAGGTGTGGTTTATTTGTGTGCCTATGATCATTTTTCACTGCATCTCTGTGTGGCTTAAGGGATGCCCTATTTCTCCTGAGTGGGTGCAGCCTAGCACATGCAAACAGCCTTCCTCACCCCAAAGTTTGTGATCTTAGGAAAGATATTAATTTGGTTCTTTCTTTCTTTTATTAAATTTCTTATGTCTTTATTTTATTTTGAGAGACAGAAACAGAGAGCGAGTGGGGGAGGGGCAGAAAGGGAGAGGGAGATACAGAATCTGAAGCAGGCTCCAGGCTCTGAGCTGTTAGCACAGAGCCTGACATGGGCTCGAATCCATGGACTGTGAGATTATGAACTGAGCCGAAGTCAGACACTTAACTGGTTGAGCTTCCCAGGCGCCCCTCAACTGGTTCTTTCTGTCAGACATCTAGTTTCTCTGCTGTTTTGCTCATGGTTGCCAGTATCAAGGAAATTCCAACACTTCTTAATTATTCCTCACAAAATACTCATGTTTTTTGAGAATGTCCTTCATAGTAGAATTCCTCCATACCAAATTCCAAAATGAAATCAGCCATCTCAGATAAGGCTGCAGGGCCTTTTATCTTTAATGCCTTTTTCTCCCCTAATCAGAACCTTTGAACCACTGCATAGGAGTTGGGAAAGAGGATCTTAATTATAATTTTCCTCATCATTATAAATATATTTCACATTCATTTTTACCTTAAAGCTAAACAATTCTAAATGTTTGAGTGTTCCTCATGTAATATGGTTCTGTTTCCTTACTGTCCTTGAATGGACTTCAAATTCTTTGTACTGAGTTGATACTCTAAATATAATCTGACCAGCCCAGAATCATAAAAGATAGGAGGAGAAAAACAGGTAAAAAAAGGAGTAGAAAGAATATGAATGAAGGTTTTCTTTTCCTTTCCGAATGACTATAGCATTTATGATTTAGAAAATAATCTCACAATCTACCTCTGCATTACCATGTGCAACCAGGTCAAAGTATTACTTTCTGCATTACATTAAGAGAATTGTTTTGAGATTAACTCAGTACACTAAGTAAACTATCTTGTGATCGTTTCATGGAGGCATCTTTACATTTGTAATTGTTAACTTGAAGGTATGCATATTTGTATAGTTAACAGACTTAATATTTAAAAGGATATACATATATACATATATATATAATCTTTATTATGAAGTGACAATTCACATACCATAAAATTCATCCGTTTGTCATAATATATTCTGTAGACATCTTGATCATCTGATATTCCACCAAACATCATACCAGTCCACGACATTGATATGGTAATTCTGACTGGCCCCAATAAAAGGAAAACAAATATTTTGGATGCCATCGACATATCTGAGTTAGATGGTAGGAAATAAACCACTTCAGTGAAGTTTCTAGGGGTCCAATGGCTAGCATCCCACGGAGCTCTACTAGAGCTTGTAGGTCTTAAGTGCCTAAACTTGGGCTTCAAGTGGTGTTATGTTCTTAGGTACCTATGATGAACTGATGCTATCTTATTCTTTAAGATATAAAATAGAAATTTAAAACCAATATTATATCATTAAGTGGAAATGGCATATAATAAACTGGGCTTAGCTGGTCCAGAGGCATAAGAAGTTACGTTAGATTATAGTAAAACCCTTTATCAACTATTACTGCCAGATTGCTTCTCTCTTTCATTATATATCTGTGACTCCATGGGGAAGTTCCTTATGACCCATGGACTGAAAATTAAATATTTAGAACTGAATATACAGTTATTGTTGTTTTTTAATATATAATTGGCAGCAACTAGAAGTGAAAGACTGCAGCTATGCTGCCCCAATTTTGTGAAGGATTATGGTTAGATATTGATTAGTTATGGTAGTAGTATGATAATGGCCCTAAATGAGTTTGGTGAGGAGATATTCTCCCAAGGAAAGAATTTCAAACAGTACATTTGGTTGTCCACTTTGTTTGACTAGAAGCATGGATATATACGTATTCCTGAGTACTTACTAATGGTGTGATTATATGGTCAGGGTTTGGAGTGAATAGTAGGAAGCCTACTGACAGAGAATTCCTCGGGGAGAGTTCTAGTGCTAGACCTCTCGGAATGAGCATGGATTATGACAATAAAGACATTTCATGTGAATGATACTACAGTGGAAACTTTAGAAGTCAGGTAGGCAAATTACAAGTTATGTGCATTTTAACAACTTTCTTCAGTCACGTTGGCACTTGCTGAATGGGTTCCTATGCAAAATGACCAGGACTGAAGATCATTCATTGCTAAACAATTTGGAATTCCTTACCTAGTTTGAACTGGCTATTAGCATGATCTGCACCTTTAATCCTGAGTCACTAAATGGCACAATTTACTGTGGAGATCAGTCAGTGACCTGGTGGCAGGTGAATTATATTGAAATATTTTCATTGTGGAATAAGTAGAATTTTGACCTCACTAAAATGAACATGTATTATGGGTATTCATTTTTTTCCTAACTAAAATATCGTATGCTGCACTCCCATCCACAGATTTAAAAAATGCTTTGTCACAATGGTGGTATTCTGTATAACATTATATCTGATCAGCCAAACATGTGAAGCTATGGTCTCATGACCAAGAATGCCCTGATATTAACACTCATTCACTTATAAACAGCTGGTCTAATAGAATGGTAGAATGGTATACCAAAGCATCCTTTATGACTATTTTGGGAGATGAGTTCTTCATTCTCTTTGGGAATCAAGATGTAGAAATTGTAATAAATCCTATCACTGTTATATCTAACAACTCAATAATTTTTGCTACCATTTGCATTACTCTGAGCTCTACTGTGTTGATGGTCTTGGTGCCTAAGAAAGCAAGACTTCTACCAGAGTAGACAATATTTTCATTAAATGGATAGTAAGACTGACCGCCTGCCATTTGTGTTTGACTAGAGAACACAATTCCTTTAGGTTAATGTCTGTGAAGGTGATTCTAATAGAAAGTGAGAACTAAGGAGAATTTGCCTATATGATAAATGTAAATACTAAGCTTGGATAGCATGGAAGAAAGTGACTAAAATGTATGAGTTGAGAGCATGTAGTTCTTGGATTTTGTTGTGGCAAATTATATTACGAGGAAATATATAAGCTGTATTTTTTATTTTTTAAAAAAAAATTTAATGTTTATTTTTGAGAGAGAGACCCACACAGAGTAGAAGCATGGGAGAGGGAGAGAGAGGGAGACACAGAAGCTGAAGCTGTTAGCACAGAGCCCGACACGGTCTTGACCCCACTAACTGTGAGATCATAACTGGAGCTGTAATCGGACACTTAATCAGCTGAGCCACCCAGGCACCCCTCTATTTTTTATTAAACCCTCTACTTCTCACATTAGGAAATCTATAAAAATAGTACTTAACACTCAGGTTTATCTTATAAGGACAGAAGAGAAAAAAAGATACTCGGTGTTCTGGGAAGAAAAAAATTGGTCAAAACCTACAGTGGTGACAGTACAGTGAATGAATAGTATACCCATTAGAATGAACCGAGGCTACTGCCCAAGGTAGAGACAGTCAAGTGGTTGACTCTCAATACTTTTTACCATTTGTGTGCAGGCTTGCTCTTAGGTGGTGTTTCTCCCATTCCCATTTTACAGGGATTGCAAAATGCTATTTCCAACATATTATTTATTTTGTTCAGTCAGTGGAGATATTCTGGTATTGTATTCTTGGTATATTTTTACTATTTCACTTTCTTTGTTGGAAATAATTTTCTATTGTGTTGGGTAGTGTTATTTAATAAGTGAATAGTCTTAGAATTCAAATTGATCTATAAATACTAAGGGAAGGAAAAATAAGACTGTGTTATTTTGAAGAACTTTAATTCACATTTCTGAGTCACATTTTCTGACTCATAAATTAGAAATAGTAAAAGCTTTTAAATGCATATAAAATAGTGGCATAAAATAGGCATTCAAAGATCATCAGTACATTATTTTTGTCATTATGTTGTTTTTTGTCTTTGTGTTAAGAGGAATAAAACCTGTGTATTACTAAGTTGTTATTTTCTGACTTTTATTACTGATTCTTACAAATGCATTTCAATCTACTTAACTTATAATTCTGCAAAAAGAAAATAAATTTTACTTGTAAGTTGAGACTTAGAAATTTCTTTTAATGACAAAAGGCTGCACTTCAATATGCCATGATTAATAAATGTTATGGTTATTTGAATATTTATATGCCCATTAAAATATATTTCTTGAGTGTTTAAATATTAACCAATGTACTAAGTACTGCCATTTCAAGAAAAAATGTAAGGCCTGGTTCTTGCCTTTGAAGAGCTTACATTTCAGGACTTTTATACAGATGGTTAATAATAGTTTGAGGCAAAATAAATATTAGTCCTTGAGACTGAGATAACCAAGGGAAGTATCATTAGGTTTTAATTTTTTTACATTTACTGAGTTAATGGAAGTGAAACACAGACTATCCTCCACTCTTATTCTCCATGTATTTTACCACTATTGTTGCATCCTCTTTAGTTTTTTCTCCCACTGCTCTCCGTTAGTATTTGCATAGGAAGCTAAGTTAAAGAAAAAATAATAATTGGGTTGCCTCTTGACAAGAAGTTAGGTGAAAGGTTTGGGGGAAGGGGTCAATGTTATGGGAGTACTTTCCAAATGGAGTTAGGAGTAAATTCATGAGAAATTTGTTAAGATACTACCCATCAGGATGAATGAATGGTTTTGTTGAATGCATTTTAGATTCTCAATGTAATTAAAGGCATAGGAAGACTGATTAGATAATTCCCTCAGAAAGAAGGATCAATAGATTTTGGGTGTTAGGGTTATATCTTGTGGTGTTCTACTGGATGATTAATAAATGTTGCCATTTCTTATATTAACCCTATTCCTGCACTTGGAGACAACCATAATATGTAGAAATAAACTGAATGCCTAGAATTTTCAACTTTCTTTATAAGGTCCACGTATTAGTAATTTGAAGTGCTTACAATAAGGTTTCTGGGGCATTAAACATTTCCCTTGTAATGTATATAGTAGCTTCTGAATCTCTTCATGGCATCTTTAATCTCTTTATTTCTCAGAGTATAAATGGCTGGATTTAGGAGAGGTGTAATAACAGAGTAAAACACAGCAAGAAATTTGTCCACCCAGGTAATGCTGAGTGGCCACACATAAATGAAGATGCAAGGCCCAAAGAAGAGCACCACCACTGTGATGTGGGCAGTGCAGGTGGAGAGTGCTTTGGAAGCACCAGTTTTAGAGCTTTGGTGAATGGTGAGAAGAATATATGTATAGGATATCAACAACAGAATAAAGCAGGTCATAGCTAGAACCCCACTGTCAGCATTCATTAATATTCCCAAATTGTAGGAATCTATGCAGGCAAGCTTGATTACCAGTGGTATGTCACAGAAGAAGCTGTCAATTTCCCTGGGGCCACAGAAGGGCAATTGTACAATCACAGCCATCTGACTCATGGCATGCACAAAGCCAATGCTCCAGGAAGTTACCACCAGCCCTGTGCATTTCTGCAGGCTCATAATAGTTGAATAGTGGAGTGGCTTACAGATAGCCACATAGCGGTCATAGGCCATTACCACCAATAGCACCATCTCACCCCCTCCAACAAAATGCACATAGAGGATCTGACACATACACCCTCCAAAGGAAATAGTCTTGTTCTCCCTGAGAAAATCTGTGATCATCTTTGGAGTGGTGACTGAAGAAAGCCACATGTCAACGAAGGACAGGTTGGCCAACAAGAAGTACATGGGGGAATGAAGATGGGAGTCAGTGATGATTAGGATCATGATGAAAACATTTCCAAATACAATAATCAGGTAAAGCATAAAAAATATGATTAGGAATAAGACCTGCATATTCCACGAATGGCAAAGTCCCAGAAGCACAAATTCTGAAACTATAGACACATTTCCTTGTTCCATTTTATTCAGTGTATCCTCTAAAATAACCTAGAGAGAAGGATAGATTATCAGTTAGTGGTTTGGGAATGGGTACTAAACTTTTAGAATTTGGTTGGAATTCTATTTCATTTAAATTTATGTTTCATTGAAAATTAGCATTTATATCTGAAAGTGGAAGATATAAGTGGGAAGACAAATATTGGCTAAATATTTCTGGCATTGTGCCTTTTTAAAAAAATTCTCAAATTAGTTAAAATACAGTGTAGCCTTGGCTATAGGACTAGAATCTAGTGATTTATCACTTAAATATAAAAATCCAGTGCTCATCCCAACAAGTGCCATCCTTAGTACCCATTAAGCATTATCCCTATCCCCATCAATCCTTAGTTCTCTATATTTAAGACAGTCTTATGGTTTCTCTCCCTCTGTTTTTTTTTTTAATGTTTTTATTTATTTATTTTTGAAAGAGAGTGAGAGAGAGACAGCGTGAGCAGGGGAGGGTCAGAGAGAGAGAGGGAGACACAGAATCTGAAGCAGGCTCCAGGCTATGAGATAGCTGTCAGCACAGAGACTGATGCAGGGCTCGAACCCACTAACCACAAGATCATGACCTGAGCCGAAGCTGGATGCTCAACCAACTGAGCCACCCAGGCGCCCCTCTCCCCCTCTGTTTTTATCTTATTTTCCCTCCCCTTCTCCTATAATCATCTGTCAAGCTTCTCAAATCCCACATATGAGTGAACCTCTTTTACAAAACACTGTAAAACTATTTTTTTAACTTATTACTATAAAATATATGTTGGAACAGTCAGTAGGGGAGAAGCTATACAGAAGGCCTTATAATAAATACCATAGAATAATTCAAATGTGCAGTCAGGCACACAATTTATCATTAAGATCAAAGTTAAATGAAATTCATTTAGGAAACTAAATGTATTAGAAAAAACATGTCTGTGGAGAATTATATGAGAAAGTGATTAACCACAGAGGAAGGTAACTCAGACTCAGAGTCTTGCTTGAAGTCTGAATGGAAGCTTGTTATACTGAAGCTTGCCCATAGAGAATATTTTTCATTTACAGTTGACTTTTGAACAACACAGGTTTGAATTCTGCATGTCCACTTATATGCAGATTTTTGTCCATAGACACAGTACTGCAAATGTATTTTCTCTTATGAATTTCTTAATAACATTTTCATTTTTCTAGCCCACTTCATTGTAGTAATGCAGCATATAAATTTATAAAGAATACAAACTATATTTCAGTCAACTCTATTCTTGCTAAGGTTTTGGCCAACAGTAGGCTATTAGTTATTAAATTTTGGTTGATTTAAAAGTGGTACAAAGATTTTTGACAGCATTTTTCAGGGTCAACTGTATATTAATGGATTCCATGAAACCCCTAGGCTTAAAAATATTACCATGCCAGTTTCAAATACATATAAATGTTATGTTGAGGATGTGAATAAATTGTAGACATATAGAATCAGAATACAGAATAGTGCTGAGTGAGCATGAAGTTAAAACTTCAGAGATCACCAATTAATTTACCTCTAAATGCAAACTTATAATTTTGTTATTTTATACAAATATGTAAAGACAGTAATGATATTGTTTATATTCATCCTTAAGTAGATTATTTTTCTCACTGGATGATGGAAAGGTAATTGCATATCTCTCTTCTCCCTTTATTGTTTCTTTCCCTTTGCTTTCTTTTACTTCTTGTGTGTCTCTTCTTTTTTTTACCCTTTGAAGTCTTAACAGTGATGGCAAAGAGAGCAGAACTGTGAAAAACATTACCTCATCATGAGCACTCGTTTTCCCTTCCCTTACACTGAGAGCTCAGAAGCACAGGATAGAAATGAAGTAGATATTCCTAAGGAATTAGGTAAAGCACACATTTTCTGGGGACAAGGGAACGTGTGTTAGTATTCTCATAACTTACAAGTTCACATATCCTCCATAATAGAGATTTAATTTCTAAAGAAAATATACTGCTATTACAGCCAGTATACTTATGTCCCTTGAGAAACTTGAACAATTTGGCCTTTACCTTGAAATTTAATTTTTGTCAAGACAAACACCATTCTGAGATTGGTTGTTGATAACTAGTTCCACCTGTGTTGGGAGAAATGATATAGAAGATAGCTGATAGCAAAAGCAGGATTTCAGCTGTTTAGAGAGAGATTTTTCTAAAAGATTAATATGTACATGATGTAGTGGTGAGCATCACTGCCTTCCAAAGATGAATATGTACATTGTTAGGGAACAATTTACCCATAAGGAATCCTTCTGTTTTTTAATGTTTTGAAGTTAATATTTCATAATAATGGTATATTAATTGTACCACATATTAATATTAATCCAAAAATTAGGTCAATTAGTAGAACGAGCAAAAAGTTTTAATTACTCCAATCTGGTCTGAAATATATTTTCTATTGTTGACTCTGTGACCTTGAGTTAAACTCATTTCTGTTTCCATTTCTTCATCTGTTGAAAAGGGAGCACTCTATCTAATAATAGGCTTATTAGGATAAGGAGGCAGTAAGTATACAGAAAGCACTTAAACTCCTCTGGTACTCAGCGAATTATTAGTAAATATGTTATTTTCCTTCTTTGTTCATTAAAATGCAACTTAAAGCAGTACAGTATCTAAAATATATTGGAAGCAATCTTAAAAGCCAACTAGTCTGTATAAGCAAAATAATGGTATCACAAAAATGCCTACCTCTTATATTTTCTCTAAATTAACAAGCAAATTCTTAACAACGACTAGGATGTACATATGTGAAAGAAGTTTCAGAAATGCTGCTTGCTTTCCAATAGCTTAGGAATTTTTTTCACCTTTCAGTCTACTTTTGTCTCAGAGGGGTTATTAGTATTTTAAGAAACTGTCCATGAGACAAAAGCACATTCTCTTAAAGCACCTTTGAGATTCTTATCTGTAACTCAGAGAATTTTCAAAAAGGGGCTAATGACAACCTTGGAATCAGTAAAACTAAGAAATTAGGAAAGGAGACAAATTGAGTTATTCTTTAGGAGTACTAAAATACAGCAACACATATGTCATGCTCTTCTAGATTCAATGTTCATCCACTAAGATTTTTAAAATAATAATCATCCTAAAACTAAAATTCTCAACATTTATATTTTTACAAGGAGAAAATTGGACTTGGAGAATTTAATGGATTGCTTGACATATTCACTGTGTGAGGTGCACAGAGAGAAAGCCCAACTTCCTCTGCTAGCTTAAGATGCCTTCCTTTTCTCTCAGGTTGTAAGTTTTATCTTATTTCTGTAGTAATTGAGTTTTATATCACTTCTCACTGGATATATAACTACTTCTGTCTCTATGTTAAAAGTTATCAGCATAAAATACTCTATCTGACATGAAAAGCTTTATCTTCTTAAATGGCAAGGTCCACCTAAGCTAAGAGAACTGGAACTTGATAACATCCAGTAGTTGTTAAGAACAGAGATCTTCCAAAGCAGACCTGAGGGCATCTCTGTGGTGCTGCATGACAGTGGTATGACTCCTTCGACAAAGCGACATAGAAGCTCCCATAGGAAGAGGATGGGAGGAGAAAACCTGCCTTACCTTCTTTAAAGGTCAGAAGTTAAACAAGCCATACTCAACTCCAAGCAAGTGGGCATGGGTGATATGGATATATACAGGTATTTAAAAAAATTATTGTAAAGAAGAGTCACAGAGAACATAAGATAACTTACTAAGCACAAAGTTTCCCAAAGACCAGATTGCTATTTCCTCCTCTCTTCTGATGTATGCTGGAGATGACACCCACGGTTGAAGACGGTATCTGCAGAGGCACTTTCCCTCAGCCTAATGTATATTCACCACTAGAAGAAATCCCTTGGGTGAAATTCTCCTATTCTGTATTCTGGGCAGGACAAGCCTCATGAAAATAATTTACATTGGACATCTCCTGGGGACTTCTTTGTCAAGAATAACTTTTGCATATTCTAGAAATCAGAGCAAAGAGAAAAGAAAAAATACACTTCAAGCAGCTATGCATTAACATTAGTGAAGTTTTGAAGTATTTTTCATTTAACATATAAACACTAAGGAGATGTCTTCTGCAATACTAACCTCTAACTAGATTTACATCATCAAATTCAATTAAGGTTTTACTTCCAGTTGCAAGAGGAGTCATATCCTGACTAGTATGATACATAACCACCATCATGGGTGGCCTCATGATGAGTAGCTCTCTGTACCCAGCTGCCCAATCTTAAAGTTAATGTAGAGGCCTCAAGTGGGTTCAGCCATGTATAGTGTCCAGATAGTCTCAACACCACATCACTCTCTCAAGGCTGTATCCTTGGGGGAGCTTCTGGGAGCAGGGGAAGCAAGTGAAATACACATTTCAAATGCAGGGGATGGGGGAGGAGCCTCCCATTGCCCAGGTCCAGCTCAGGAGTTACCTGGTAGTCATGTCCTCTTGATGAGCTCCCCTTCCAATTCTCTGAATATGTTCTTAGAAATTATTTCTTGTTGCAGCTCTATCAGTTTTTTCTTCATATGTTTTAAAACTATGTTATTAGGAACGTAAATAATTAGTTACTACCTCCTGATTGATTTCTTTCTCAATATGAAATGACATTCTTTATCCCTAGTAATATTCTTTGATACATATTTGGATGTTAAAATAGCCACTGATGATTTCTTTAGATTTTTGTTCATATATTTTTCAATTCTTTTGGTTTAAAATTTTTTTTAAATTTTTTATTAAAAAATTTTAATATTATTTATTTATTTTGAGAGAGAGAGTAGAAGCCAGGGAGGAACAGAGAGAGAAGGAGAGACAGAATCCCAAGCAGGATCTGTATGCTCAGTGCAGAAACTGATGCAAGGCTTTAACCCACAAACCCTGAGATCATGTCCTGAGCCTAGATCAAGGTGTGCCACCCAAGCACCCCTTATTCTTTAAATTCTTTTTAAAAAATAGGCTCTTTATTTAAAGTAGTTTTAGATTTACAGCAAAACTGAGTGGATTGTACAGAGTTCCCATATACCTCCTGCACCCCAGCAGTAAACACTCGATACCACAGCAGAACATTCCTTGCAATTAATGAACCCACACTGGAACATCACTATCATTTAGAGTCCATCGTTTATGTTAGGGTTCACTTTCAGCGTTATACGTTCTATAGATTTTGGCAAATGTATAATGATATGTACTCACCATTATAGCATTATAGACAGAATAGTTTCACATCCCTGAAATCATCTGTGGTCTGTCTACCTTTTCCTCTTTTCTAACCTCTGACAACTACTAATTTTATTGATTCCATAGTTTTGCTTTTTCCAGAATGGCTTATATTTGGAATCGCGTAAAATTTACCCTTTTAACCTTGGCTTTTTCACTTGGTAATATGCATTTAAGTTTCTTCCATGTCTTTTTCTGTAGCTTAGTAGCTTATTTCTTTTTAGCACTGAACAATATTTCATTGTTTGGGTGTACTACAGTTTATTTATCCATTCACCTTCTGAAGATGTTGGTTGATTCCATATTTGGGCAATTGTGGAAAAAAAAACTGCTATGAACCTTAGTATACAAGTTTTTGTTTCATTGTGTTTGAATGAATACCAAGCAGCATTGTTTCTGGATTGAACGGTAAGTTTGTTTAGTTGTGTAAGAAACTGCTAGATTGTCTTCCAAAGTGCTGTATTATTTTGCATTTCCTTCAGAATTAGAGTTCCTGTTGCTCCATATCCTTGCCAGCATTGGATATGGTCAGGTATGGATTTAGTAATTCCAGTGGGTTTATAGTGGGTCTCGTTGTTTTATTTTTTTTATTTTAAATTTTATTTAAATTTGATCTATTTTTAGAGAGAGAAAGCACACATGAGTGAGGAGGGGCAGAGATAGACAATCCCAAGCATGGAGTGTGATGTGGGGCTCAACCTTGGACTTGAACCCACGAACCATGAGATCATGACCTGAGCCAAAATCACTAGTAGATCCTCAATTGACCAATCACACAGGTGCCCCTTGTTGTTTTAATTTTTTGATCCTTTATGATGTATGATTCTGAATATCTTTACATATGTTTATTTGCCATCTGTATATATTCTTTAGTGAGATTTTTGTTCAGGTGTTTTCCTCATTTTTAAGTTGCTTCCTTATTGTTGAGTTTAAAGAGATCTTTGAGTATAATGGATAACAATCCTTTATCAGATATGTCTTTGCAAGAATTTTCTTCCATTGTGGCTTATCTTCCCCTTCTCTTGGCATTGTCTTTTGCAGAGAAAAAGTTCTAAATTTCCATGTAATCCAGCCTGTCAGTTATTTCTTTTATGAACTGTGCCTTTGGTATTGTATCTAAAATGTCATTGTTGGGGCATCTGGGTGGCTTAGTCAGTTAAGTGACCAACTCTTGATCCCAGATAAGATTTTGATCTCAGGATAGTGACTTCAAGCTCTGTGTTGGGCCCTGCATTGGGCATGAAATGTACTTTAAAAAAACATAATAATAATAATAATAAGCCATTGCCACACACAAGATCATCTAGATTTTCCTATGTTCTAAAAAATTTCTATTTTTGCTGTCACAGTAAGTCTGTGATCCATTATGAATTAAATTTGTGAAAAGTGTAAGGTATGTGTAGACTCCTTTTTCTTTTCTTTTCTTTCTTTCTCTTCCTTGTTCTTCCTTCCTTCCTTCCTTCCTTCCTCCCTTTCTTTTTTTCTTTCTTCTTTCTTTCTTTCTTTCTTTCTGCATGCGAATGTCCAATTGTTTAAGTAGAATTTGTTATAAAGACTATCTTTGCTGTATTGCATTGCCTCTGCTCCTTTCAAAGATCAGTTGCCTAAATTTGTGTGAGTCTATTATTGGAACTTCCATTGCATTCCATTGATGTTCGTCTCTTATTTTTGTGATACCATTTTGTCATTGTTACTGTAACTTTATAGTAAGTCCTGAAGTTGAGTAGTGTTGGTCCTCTGACTTTGTTCTTCTCCTTTATCCTTTTATGCCTATCCTATCTGTATCTTTATATTTATTTATTTTTTTATATAACACAATTTATTTTTTTAACATATGCAATTATTTTCCATCATTTACAATACAGTAGTTACAATGACACTCCAAACAGAAAAGCAAAGTAAAAAATCAAAACCCCAACTTCTATTTCATGTAATTAGACTTATACAGAAATTAGAAGGTTAAGTAACAACTAGTTAATCACCTGATTTCACAGCTATCTGAAGTGGCAATTGTTATATAGCAGCTTATCTATGATACATTCAAGATACATGATACAATTTATTACTTGCCCATAAGCTACAACACAGCCTGCTTAATACCTTTCCTTAAATTCCACCTCTATACTACAATATACTTGAGGTCCATGCAAAAAAGTAGCTACCTTTTATATAGGAAATGGATCATTAAGTCTTTGGTGTTGTAAAAGCAACTTCATTTAAACATAACCACCCCCACCACCAAAAAAAGAAGAGGAAAAAAAAAAGTAAAGAAAATAATAAGAAAAAAACCCAAGTGTGTTTCTGTACTATAGTGTACAGCTGAATCTATTGATGAGAGAGAGAGATTGGTGTGTAGTTTTCTTTTGTGCTGTCATTGTCTGGCTTTGGTATCAGGATAAAATTGCCCCCATAGAACAAATTATGAATTGTTTCCTACTTGTCCATTTTCCAGAAGAGTTTTTGAAGAATTGGTCTTATTTCTTCTTTAAAAAAATTGGCAGAATTTACCTGTAAAGCCATCGGGTCCTGGGGGTTCCCTTGGAAAGTTTAAAAAATACTAACAAAATCTCTATTTCTTATATGTCTCTTTAAATTTTCTATTTCTTATTGTGTCATTTTAGGCATTTGTCTATATCATATAAGTTACTTAATCTGTTGGCATATAGTTTTTCATAGTATTCCTTTAAAATGCTTTTATTTTTCAGGGTGCCTGGGTAGCTCAGTCAGTTGAGTGTCCAACTTTGGCTCAGGTCATCTCACTGTGAGATCATGGTTTGTGGGTTTGAGCCCCAAGTCAGGCTCTGTGCTGACTGCTAGCACAGAGCCTGGAGCCTGCTTCGGATTCTGTGTCTCCCTCTTTCTCTTTCTGCCCCTTCCTTGTTCATGCTCTGTTTCTGTCTCTCAAAAATAAATTAAATGTAAAAAAAATAAAATGTTTTTATTTTTATACGGTTGTTAAAGATGTTTCTGCTGTAACCTTGATTGTCCAGGCCGTGGAGGTAGAGTTTCTGCATTTGTCTCCAAATAAAATCCCTCCAGTAGGGCTTTCATACCCGCTCTTATCTGTAATGCTTACCCTGGACAGATCTCTATACCACTAAGCCAGAGCTAAGAGGGGAGATGGGAGCCACCAGTTGTCAAGGCCTGCCTGGGATATAATCTCTTTGTCCCAGTTCTGGAGCTTGGGGGAATAGTGGGGGTTGCCTCTCTGTATGGGATACAGTAGCTGTGTAGCAAAGAACTCTCATAGCACAGACCTGGGAGAAATAGGAGCAGACTCTGGCTTAAATGTCAGAGACTCAGGGAGATTCTTGAGTAAATAGTTCTCAGTTTCTTGTATGCCCTCTGGTTATTTTCCATAAACTTCAAAGGGTTTTAAGGTTTTAGTTTGTTGTGGGTATTTTTGTCTGAAAACTCTTTCCAGTTTTATTGCTGTGTCTCTTAGGAGATGATTTGCCAAGCTTAGTTTATTCCTTTTTTTTTTTACTCAACATATGGATATATCATAATTTGCTTATCCATTTAGGTTTTTGCAGGTGTTGGTGATCATGAATTGAGCTTCTATGAATATTTGCAAAGTCTTTTTGTGGAATAGAGACACTACAGTTGATCCTTGAACGAAGTAGGCATTAAGGGAACTAACCCCCTGCATAGTCAAAAATCCATGTATAACTTTGACTATCCCAAAATTTAACAACTAATGGACTAGTGTTCACCAGAAGCCTCACTAATAACATAAATAGTTAAGTAACACATATTTTGTAGGTTATTTGTATTATATACTATATTCTTGCAACAAATTAAAGACATGAAAGTCATAAGGAAGAGAAAATACATTTAAACTAGTACATTGTAATTTTTGAAAGAAATTGACCTAAAGGTGGGCCTGGGCAGTTCAACTCGTATTGTTCAAGGGTTGACTGGAATCTGTGCCTTTCAGAATGTGAGTGCACTCGATAGCAGTGACTGCTGAGTCTGAGATTCCAACTAGGACCCCGGGTATTCAGGTGCAGTGCCATATAGTTAGGCCCATTTTCCTTTTACACAAATAAAACATCAAAGTTGTGCACGCCCATGCTCGCGCGCGCGCTCTCTCTCTCTGTCTGTCTCTCTCTCTCTCTCTCTCTCATTTTATTTAAACCCAAGCTAGTTAACATATGGTGTAGTAATGGTTTCAGGGGTATACTCTCAGTTCATTATAGTATAATCAAAGCTTGACTAAAAGTTAGTAATTGTGGGAAATCTTTGTTCTTCCTAGGTTATTTTTCCCTCTCTTTCTCCACCTTCTCCCTGTCTATTCCTGGTCTCTATACTCATCAGGACATCTTTTCTGTAGGGATTTGACTTCAGATAGTTGTCATAGAAGAGAAGAGTTAATAAACTCACTCATGGTATGAAATACATTACTAAAAACAAGCAAATGTATTACCATTTGTAATTTTGTGTATTTAATACATTTATTAAAAGCAAATGGTTTTATCACTAAAAGACTGGGGAAAAGTAGTGGAATTTCAGGTCATGTAGCAAACTGTGCTGAATGAAGATTTTAGGCAAGGAATTCTTTCAGATACCATTGAACATGGCTTACTGCATTGTTTCCTCCCCAAAACATAGGCCACTTGGTCATCTCTCTGTTTGTCCTCCCCTCAAAGTAATTTAGAGTCCAAAACATTTCTCCACTATTTTCAAAACTTTATGATGTATAGAACAATTTAGTCAGATTATACTTCTTAGAATTTATTGTAATGCAATGATTATGTTTATGCTATAAAGTCTTCCTAGTAACATTACAGTATATGCAAAATAATTAAAGCAATCTAAATGTATTACTGTTGGGGCTTACTCTCTCAAATGAATTCTAGGAATTTTACAATGCAATATTTCACTAACAATAAAATGATGTTTGAGAAAACATGGAAAATACATTATTTAAGTGAACAAAATGCAGATTACAGTGCACTTTGTATTGTATGATCTCATTTTGTAAACATTGTGTATATGGAAATATATACATAATTTGTATGTTTTATAAAATGTCAGGCAATTTAACATTAACAGAGATACTTTGGCTATTATGTGAACTACAACTAAAGAACTTCAAGACACAATTACTCCTATGTGGGATTCCTGTGGAACCTGAAAAGGTTTGTGCTCAGATTGATATCTTAGAAGTAAGAGTGTTTCATAGAGATCTAGAAATGAAGGATAATGAAGCAAAACAGGCAAGCTTGTTTTTGCTTAATGTAGTTTATTTCCAGCTTGTTGCAGCCATTAATGATTTATGGAAAAATATGCCTGAGGGTTTCCAAGGAAGTTCTGTAAGTAGCCACTGGTTTGGCTGAAGAAATCCCAGATCAGGACCTCAGAACTTTTTGTCTAAGTCTGATGGTATTGTTAGAAAGATTAATTATAAACAGGATTTGTTTAGTCGTACTCTTTTACCTTCACAAATCAAACATATATTATTTACAAACACAGAAAATAACAATTATGTATGTTTTATATTAATAAAAAGATAGGCAAGCTGTTACTTCACAGTTGTGACAGGTGTGGGCAGTGCAAACAGCGTTGACTGGCATTTAAGTGGTGTCATAACTTAGAGTTTACGGAAAACTGGTACTGTACCCTTACACAAACCACTACACCATGAAAATTTGAGGAAACTAATACAAAAAGTAATATTACACTGAATGTTAACTAACTGGAATTTAAATAAAACTTTAAAAAAATCCCACAGATAGCAAATGAGAAAGCGTATGGATGTGCCATATGAGGTTGAAATCTTATACAAGTAAGAGATAGGATTATTAATGTATTTGTCACTGGTACCTTCTGTATGTGTGGGTTATAGCTTACTCTATTGGTGGAAAGCAAAAGAGTGAATGAAAAGTAATAGCTAACAGGGGAACAGGGATATGTGGCTTTGGGACCTTGATGGAAGTATTAGTAGCTGCAGTAGGACGAGGGGCTGCAGGGTAGCAAAGATCTAGGAAATGGTTGGAGCTAAGGAATAGTCTGAGGCTCGCAGATGGTGGAGCGTAGTAAAGGTGGCGGTGGGAATGTGAGGGTGAGGTATAGGGTGCTTCTGTGGAGTAGATGACATCACCAGAGGCAGAGTTGGCACCCAGAAGAAGAATGTACCTGTAACAATTAAAGTGGTATAGCAGGCTTAGAATATGCAAAATCTCTCTCATGGTAACACATTAATTTTTAAGGCAGAAAACAGCTATATATATTTGTGTGTGTGTGTGTGTGTGTGTGTGTGTGTGTGTGTGTGTGTGTGTACGTGCTTGTGTTCTACCAGAATATCCAAGTCTCAGAAGATCAGGAGGAATACAATATCTTCTTGCCTTTACTTCCGAAGTGGAGATGCTATAATTACTGGATAACCTTAAGTGTTCCACATTTTAACTATAATCAAATTTCTTGACTCTGGTTTGAAACACAGTGTAATCCTATACTTAAAATATTTCTAGAGATTAACAGATTTGGTGAATAAGGATATGGGGGAACATGCTGAGAATACAAAGCTGCTGGATGGCAAGTGATAGGAGTAAAAAAAGAAGTCCCTGTTACAATCATCTAGCTTTAATAACACAGTCAGTACCCATTGTTCAAGGAAATAGAAGATCCATTTTAGGAGAGATAGTGAGGCTGTTGATTCAAAGAACTTTCTTTACACTGTGTGTTAGTTAATTAGAGAGTGGGTATGAGGGAGAGTGTGGTGAATGAAAAGATTAAGTTACGACCTCTGGCCCTAAGCACAATGCCAGACTGCACACGAAGGAATATAGCTTGCACTTAATAAGCAATTATAGAGCAAATGAAGAAGACATCTACCAAGTGCCCAGTTGTATAGCATACAGAAGTTCAGTGGAAGGAGAAGGGATCTATTGTTTTCACTGATAAAGTCTTGTTCTTGGGACTTATTTTGTTATGCAGGTGGAAATAAAACATTTACAGGTTTGAAAATCAGTGTGTATTTTATAAAACAGCTACAGTGTATCTAGATCCTTTGTAAAAATATTAACTGTGACAGGGTTTTAACAGACAAACATGACTGATTGCCTGCTGCTAACAAATGCCCCCCACCAAACTTCTACCTTTTTCCTGCTACTTCTTCCAGGCTTCAGTTCAGATCATCTAGTTAACTTACATGATCCCCAGACTTCCAGCTGCCAGTGGTGAATGCTTTAGTGGTGATGAATTCCTTCAGTTTTTGTTTGGGAAAACCTTTATCTCTCCTTCTGTTCTGAATGACAGGCTTGCTGGATAAAGGATTCTTGGCTGCGTATTTTTCCTATCATCATATTGAGGATTTCCTGCCATTCCTTTCTGGGCTGTCAAGTTTCAGTAGATATGTCTGCTACTACCCTTGTGTGTCTCCCTTTGTATGTTAGGGGCCTTTTATCCCTAGCTGCTTTCAGAATTCTCTATCCTTCTATTTTGCCGATTTCACTCTGATATGTTGGGCAGAAGATAGATTCAAGATATGTCAGAGGGGAGTTCTCTGTGCCATTTGGATTTCAATGTGTTTCCTTCCCCAGATTGTGGAAGTTCTCAGCTATAATTTGTTCAAATACCCCTTCAGTGTCGCGTCCTGGCCCAGCCACTCCGGTCCGCGGGGCGGTGAGTCATCGTGGGTTCTTTTCCTGAGGGAGGGAGAGAAAGGGGCAAAGGGAAGGGGATGCACAGAGAGTAAAGACACAACTCACGGTTTTCTGATCAGGCAAAAGAGAGAGAGAGCTTTATTTAGAAAACTGTCTCTTATAAAGCTTTCAAGGCGGGGGAAAAACAAGGCAGCTGATCTAGGTCAGTTACTAGGAAACAGGGTTAAGGGATTAAGACTGGAGTAAAAGAGGAACCGGACTAAATTGTTTTAGCACAGCGCCTGAGGGGCCGATATCACACTGCCTGCAGGTGGTTGATCTTTGGTCTTTTGGTTTCTCTGACAGGGAGTGGCGCTCCCCTGCCTATTTTGCAACTCCCCTCAGGGAGTGACAAATCCGGCTAGCAAATGGCCAAGCAGCTGAGATCTTAGCTGCTCCCCACACTTCAGCCCCTTTCTCTTCTTCTTATGGAATTCCTATGATACAGATATTGTTCCTTTTGATTGCATCACTCAGTTCTCTAATTCTCCTTTCGTGCTCCTGGATCAATTTATCTGTCTTTTTCTTGGCTTCCTCTTTTTATATAATTGTATCTTACAATTCACCTATTCCTCTCTGCCTCTTCAATCCATGCAGTGGCTGCCTCCATTTTACTATGCACCTCATTTAGAGAATTCTTAAACTCATTATAACTACTTTTAAGATCCATGATCTTTATAGTAATAGCATCTCTGCTGTCCTCTATGCCTTCTTCAAGGCAATAGTTTTATGACTGTTGTTCTAATTTCTTGGTCAGTTAAGTTGCTTATATCTGTTCTCACCAATTCTTTACCTGTCACTTCTTCCTGGAATTTCTTTAGAGGAGAGTTCTTGCATTTCATCATTTTGGCTAGCTTTCTGTCTCTTGTAAGTTTGAAAAGCTTGTTATGTGCTCTGCACCTGCTAGTACGGCTGTATTAAAGGAGGCTCATAGACTGTCCAGGGCCTGGCAGTGTTCAGGAAGTATTCTTTTAATGATATCCCTTGGTCTCTCATTGTTACTTTGGTTATTTTATTTCCCTACTCATAGTGATATTTTGGACTCTCCACCGTGTGTACTTTAGTTTGTTCCTTGAGGTAGTCCTGGAAAGGAAAAGAGACAGACAATCAGAAAGGGAACAAAAGCAGGCAAACGCACAAACAAATCAAACAAGCAAAGTGAAGAAAATAAAAACAACAAAAGACAAAGAACAGTCTAAAAGCATAAAACAAGAAAGCCCAGCTACAAATAAAGAGCAGGGTGGAGGCAGTGCCTATGGAAGAACATATACAAAGAGAGAAGTGACAGGGGTTGGGAGAAAGAGAAATTGAACACTGACTACACAGAGAGACTAAAAGACTTAATCCAGAGAGAGGATAAGGAGAACATGGCAGGAGGTGAGGAGAAAAATAAAACAAAGATAATATTGCCCTGTGAAGCCATATAGTCTGATTATTTCAGAGAGAAAGAGAGAAAGGAAGGTAATGAGGGAGGTGTAGAACGTGCATCAAGAGAATGGATTAAATATGCCTGCTTAAGCAAACCTATAACCAGAATAACCAGTCTAGAGGAGGAGAAAGATAAGAATGAGAAAAGGGAGAAAATATCTGAATACCAAGAATTGATCTAGAGTTAATCATGTCAATGCACCGGTGTTGGTCTTGGGGGAGGGGCTGTTTCATAGCATCTATCCCTCTCCCATAAAAAAGCAGCTACCCAGCACAGATGGGTGTGATTTAATGTAGGCGGTCTTGGCTCTACTGTGGGTCCACAGGCCGCACCCTGAGTCCCCGCCTTGGTGGTTTTGGGGAGAAACATGGCGACCCCACCCCCATTCCTTTTCCTGGAACCAGGTGTTTCAAATCACACCCTTGGATCTCATCTCACTGTGCCATGGCTACAGACAACATGGGCTGTATTCTATGTCCCACACCCAGTGCATTTCAAGCTCTTACTCTGTGCACAGTAATGATACCACCTGAAATGTAATCCTGCAAGTCAGGGCACTTCCTAGCAGGAGTCCAAGCAAGGGACTGGTTCATCCTGATGCCGACTGCGTCCCCTTGCATACTGTCTATCCTGGAGGGAATTTCTAGGACCAGGGCACCCAGCCCAAAGAAAGCTCCACAGTTAGAGATGGAATCTCTCCTGAACGTCCTGTGGTTAGAGATGGGATGATAGGATGTCTCTCCATCTGGGGCTGAGGTTTTACTTTTGTCCAGGCACAGTACTACAATTCCCCAGCTGTTTTTTCTCTTCCCTTTGTCTCTCCACAGAAGGGACTCCCTCCCCTCCGTGCCTCCATGTGCTGGTCCTTTTTTATCTTCCCCAGTTCACAATCACAAACCTATGAGGCTGTCTTCTTAGTGGACTCCATCTCCTTTCCTCCCAGACTCTTGTAGTTCAGAGTCCTTTGGCTTCAGCCCTTCTTTGTTGGAGAGATGCAGGCATCAAGTACGGAACACCCTATTTCTCCACAATTCAGGCTCTATACTGTCAGCACAGAGCCCGATGTGGGGCTCAAACTCATGAATGGTGAGATGATGACCTGAGCCAAAGTTAGACACAACTGACCGAGCCACCCAGCTGCCCCACCATACCCAAGTTTTTATGACTCACTCTCTTGCATTCCCACACTCCAGGGCTTCTCAGCACCATTAACCTTTAAGATGAATAATTCATGGTTGCAGGGGTTGTAGTTTTCATTGTAGGATACTTAATACCTTCCCTGGTCTCTACCTGCTAGTTGCCTGCAGCTCCTTCACAATTTTGGCTAACAAATATATCTCCAGAAATTGCCAAATATCCCATGGGGAGGCAGAATTGTCTCTGGTTAAGAACCACTGGATTATCCTTTTCACCTTCTGTCATTATTCTATTACTCTAGATATTGGCCACATATAGTTACATCCCTAGTTCTCCCCACATCTCTCCACAGGGCTCCCTTTTCCATGAGACAAAACAGCATTGTTATTAGCCCAATCAATAACTCTAGTGAAAAGAAGAGTCATGCATTTCTCACCTTAAAAGCTAGAAATGATTAAGCTTAGTGAGGAAGGCATGATAAAAACTGAGATATGTCAAAAGCTAGGCCTCTTGTGCCAAAGTGTTAGGCAAGTTATGAATGCAAAGAAAATGTTTTTGAAGGAAATTAAAGGTGGTACTCCCAAGAACACATGAATAGTAAAAAAGTGAAAGTTTTCGTGGTTTGAATAGATCAAATCAGCTTCAACACTCCCTTAAGCCAAAGCCTATTCCAGAGCAAGGCTCTAAATCTCTCTGATTCTGGAAAGGCTGAGAAGTGAGAAAGCTGTAGAAGAAAACTTTGAAGCTTGCAGAAGTTGATTCATGAGGTTTAAGGAAAGAAGGCATCTCTATAACACCAAAGTGGAAGGTGAAGAAACAAGTGCTGATGGAGGAGCTATAGCGTGTTCAACCATGAGATCTAACTAAGATAACTAATGAAGGTGGCTGTGCTAAACTATAGATTATAAGTGTAGATGAAACCACCTTATATGGAAAGAAGATGCCATCTCTAACTTTTATAACTAGAAATGGAAAGTCAATGCCTGGCTTCAAAGGACATTTCTTGTAGCCTGTGAATGAAGTAATTTCAAGTTTCAAGTCTTATTATATAAGAAATACACTTTATAAGGCTACAGCCGCCATAGATAGTAATTCCTCTGATAGACCTAGGAAAAGTCATTTGAGAACCTTCTGGAAAGAATTCTTTATTCTAGATGCCATTAAGAACATTTGTTATTCAGGGGAAGAGGACTAAAAAACAACATGAACAGGAGTTTGAAAGAACTTGATTCTAACCCTTATGGGTGATTTTGAGGGGCGCAAGACTTCAGTGGAAGAAGTAACGGCAGATGTAATGGCAATAGCAAATGATCTAGAATCATAAGTGGAGCCTGAAGATATGAGTGATTTGTTGCAATCTTGCAATAAAACTTTATCAGATGAGGAGTTGCTTCTTTTAGATGAGCAAAGAAAGTGGTTTCTTGAGGATCTACTCCTGGTAAAAGTACTCTGAAGATTGTGGTAATGACAACAAAGGACTTAGAATATTACATTCACTTAATTGATAAAACAGCAGAGTTGAGGAGGATTGATTCCAGTTTTATAAGAAGTGTTACTGTGGGTAAAATACTATCAAACATCATTGCATGCTGAAGAGAAATTTGCCATTAGAGGAAGATTCGGTTGATGCAGCAGACTTTATTATTGTTTAAGAAATTGCCACAGCCACCCCTGCCTCCAGCAACAACCACCCTGATCACTCAGCAGCTGTCAACATCAAGGCAAGACCCTCCATCTGCACAAAGATTATAACTTGCTGAAATATCAGATAATGGTTAGCATTTTTTAGCAATAAAGTTATTTTAACCAAGGTATATATATAATATATATATTCTTGAGACATAATTCTGTTGCACATTGAGTAGTACACAGTATGATGTAAACACAACTTTTATATGCAGTGGGAAACCCAAAATTCAAGTGACTTGTTTTGTGATTTTTGCTTTATTTTAGTCATCTGAAATCATACTTCAAGATCTCTTAGGTATGCTTATAAGTGTTCTATAGTGTATTGTTTTTTAATGTAGGAACTCTCTTTTTTTAATTTTTTAAATTTTATTTATTTTTTAAGATTTATATCCAAGTTAGTTAGCACATAGTGCAAAAATGATTTCAGGAGTAGATCCCAATGATTCATCCCCCCACTATGTATGACATCCAGTGCTCATCCCAGCAAGTGTCTTCCTTAATGCCTCCTGCCCTGCCCATTTAGCCCATTTCCCCACCGACAACTCCTCCACCAACCCTCAGTTTGTTCTCTATATTTAAGAGTCTCTTATGTTTTGCCCCTCCCTGTTTTGTTTTGTTTTTTATTACTCTTGCTTCCTTTCCTTTATGTTTATTGGTTTTGTATCCTAAATTCCACATATGAGTGAAGTCATATGTTTGTCTTTGACTACTAATTTCACTTAGCATAATACCCTCTAATTCCATCCAAGTTGTTGCAAATAGCAAGATTTCGTTCTTTTTTATTGCCAGTAGTCCATTACACACACACACACACACACACACACACACACACACACACACACACACCTTCTTTATCCATTCATCTGTTGATGGACATTTGGGCTCTTTCCATACTTGGGCTATTGTTTATAGCGCTGCTTATAAACATCATGGTGTGTGTGTCCTTCCGAAACAGAACACCTGTATCTTTTGGATAAATACCTAATAGTGCAATTGTTTGGTTGTAGGGTAGTTCTATTTTTAACTTTTTGAAGAACCTCCATACTGCTTTCTAGAGTGGCTGCACCGGTTTGTATTCCCACCACTAAGTAACACTTTATTTCTAAATTCACAGTTTCAAAAGAGGGAACTGACACTTGTCAGCTTTCAAGATTCCTCAGTCCTTTTTCTGACAAGGACTTCTCTGCTCTCAGTAACTGCTCCCTCCCTGCCTCCCCCAAGCACACCCAACTACAAACACAATGTTGCTCTTTTATAAACTCCCCTTCTTTCCCTCACTCCCGAGATAAATGGTAAGGTCCACTTTGTTTTCCTTACTTTGACCTAACTAGTGTTTCCAGAGCCCCGTTTCTTTTCTTTGTTTTCTATCCCAATATGCAATGAAGTGAAAGTGGGTAATGAAATTTTGCTCTTTGCACTGGGGACAGGAATTAGGGCTGCTGACCAGATCAAACAAAAAAAAAGCCCAGGCACAGAGAAGTAGGGGTAGTTATGGGTGAGGTCACTGAAATAAAGTTGGTCCAAGGTGATCTCCTTTCTGTTATTTATTCAGGTTCTAAGAGCAGTTCAGGACAAGTCTGTATTTGTTGTCTAGCATAGCCTTCTATTTTCTAACCTCTTCTTTATTCTTCCCAGCCTTCATGGAACATTTCCAAGATCAGCAGTATAGCTCTGACAATTTCTTTATTGGAACTGGTGGAGCCTAAGCAACCACACCACAAGAAAATCCCAAATATAACTACCTGTTTGGGTGAAAAAATGCTTAGATTTTCTGAAATTAGCATGGATTATTGAGAATTGGCTATATGTTTTAATAGTTTAATTTAGACACAGCCTAGCTCTCTTTACAAAGGCTTGAGGAAAGGATGGTGTCAGGAAATTTAACTTCATATCAAGAAGAAATACCTGTGTCTATAAATGAGTCCCCTTGACTTTCTAAATCGTTCTATTTGCCCTTAATGCCAGCATCAAAAAAGACATCCTCAATGGATCTTTTCCTAACAAGCCAAGTCAGAACTAATACTTCTCTGTGCCCTCAGTACTGCCTTTGTAACTAGTGATATAGTGATTTTGATATATTTCTGTCTTCAAAGATTATGAATTTTTAAAATTTGTCTCCTTAGCACCTAGCATGCTGCCTGGCAGAAAAATACTTCTTTTTAAAAATTTTTAAAATATTTTTTATTGATTTTGAGAGACAGAGGGAGACAGTGTGATCAGGAGAGGGTCAGAGAGACAGGGAAATACAGAATCTGAAGCAGGCTCCAGGCTCTGAGCTAGCTGTCAGCCCAGAGCCCGACGTGGGGCTCAAACCCACGAACCATGATATAATGACCTGAGCTGAAGCCTAATGCTTAACCGACCAAGCCACCCAGACACCCCAGAAAAATATTTCTTCAATGACAATAAATGTGGTCATTTATTGAGATTCCACTGTTTGCAGAACTTCACATAAATCATCACGCTTAATTTTCCTAACTCTGAGTTAAATTTTCTTTCTAGCTCATATTCTAGAATCTGACACATCTTTCCTAACCTGAGACTGTGCCTTTCACTACTGATTGTAATGAACTCAGCTAATATATGCTATTTTGTGTGAGTTTTAACAGGCAAATGGATTGACCTTATGATGTTTGCGACATTTCTTTTGCTTACCAGTTCAGAGGCAGTTATAGGCAGTGTGTTCAGATGGGAAAATAACTAGCTGGCCAGGAATCTTCTGGACTCATAGTTCTTTAAGAAGGAACAGGTTGCTAAGATATATAAACTCCAACCTATGGACTTCTGAATATAGTTTCTGTTAGCTAGTGACCAATATGCACTAGAAAATTCTTAGAATCATCAGTAGGTGATTCCATTGGGAATTCTGTCTGTTGAGAGAATAATGCTTCACACAAATGTGTTTTGTGATGGTTTCATCTTTTAGAGCAGTAACAGTTTGAAAAGACAGATGAGGTGAGACCCACTAGGGAGATTAGGCAGATTTTTAAAGCTGTTGGCTACTTTCTTCTCATGTCTGCAAGTGGCTGTGTAACCATTAATTTTTTTGGTTGTAAAATGATCAGATTAAGAAAATTTTGTTGCTTCCTATGCCAACAAAGTGAGTATTTCCAGCCTTATTATTTATATGACTTATTTTCAAATAAAACTCTCCCACAGAGATATCAGATGAATGGAATGGGAGCCATGTATCCGTATCTTGGCAGTGAATGTGGTTGGGAAATATATATTTTTTAAAAATCCTTTATTAGCAAGGCACTCTTATTCTAATGGTATTACCAAAATGTGAAAGTGTTCAGAGCTTTTAAGAAGCCATAAAACATGGAAGTCTCTACATAGAAATAATTTGCAGTAACCTCTGACGTAAACACAGAAACAAGTCACTTCCTTACCTTAGGGAAAATGTGATCAGATCACTTCCATTGAATTTAAATGTGGTTCAATACCTCTATGTCTAAGCACTTTTGTGTTGGTAGCTTGAATCAATTATAGAATCAAACCTCACCAGCAGAGAATAAAGAATTATTTCATATAATATGTTGTTATAACTTAATCTGTGGAAAGAAAAGAAATATTTATCTTGTTCCTGGCAAGTTGACAGCAAGCTATCAGGGGATGCAACCTCTTTAATTGAAGTCCAACCTAGCAATGGCACAGAAATAAGTAGAAAGTGAATGATCTGAGAAACTAGATGAAAAATTAGGAGACTATCTTGCTGAAGCTTTTGGTAGCACTGATCTGACATGAATAGTCTAGTCCCAGGCACGTGAGAGCTGGTTAGGGTTGTGTGATGAGCTGCCAGACGGCATTTAAATTGTTTATTTTCTGTTGGTTTTCATACTTATTAGAATATTTGAGACACACAGCTGTGATGAAGAGTGGTGATCTTTATGAACTGAGATGGAAGTCAAATGACCTGATATTTCCAAGATACATTGTTAAATAAAAAGACCAAAACAATGTCTATAGTAAGTGAGCAAAAAGAAAAATAAAGGGGGAAGGAACCATAAAACTGCCCATTTGTGCAAATGAAACATTGGAAGCAAACCACTCAACAATGAGATTTCAAGAACCTGAGGCATGAAAATTAAAGGAAGCTTGAGGAATTATTGAAGATTAAGAAAAAAAGAGACGTGGCAAAGAAATACCAGTTGTTACCCTAGATTGGTCCTGGACCAGATACTTTCTTTTCTAAAAGAACATTATTCACATAATTGTGGAAAAAATTTTAAAAAGTCAGTATATTTAGATATATAATCATATTAAAGTTGGTTTCCAAATTTGAAAATTATATTGTTTTTGGAAACACACACTGAGGTAGCTAGAGGAAAAAGAACATTGTATCTATAACTTACTCTCAAAGTTGAGAAATAAAATTATATGTGCATATATAATACACATGTAACATGCATATTAATATATCTGTATACATCTATAATCATGTATATCTATATTATGCATATATAATTATTTACGTATCTGTATACCTTCTATATACATAGATCTATACTTGTAAATGTATTATCTGTACATTTATATATCTTTATATACATATAAAGCCAAAATTGAATATTATTAATATTATAGCAAGAGTTAGTTTATTAATTGCTTGTAACAGGCAAACCTAAAATGATATTTGCAAGTTGAAGATAACTAGATATTAAGCCATATACCAGGGCACCGGGGTGGCTCAGTCGCTTAAGCCTCCGAATTTAGCTCAGGTCAGATCTCACCTTCGTGGGTTCGAGCCTCGCGTTGGGCTCTGTGCTGACAGCTAGCTCAGAGCCTGGAGCCTGCTTCCAGTTCTGTCTCCTCTCTCTGTCCCTCCCCCTCTCATGCTCTGTCTCTCTCTGTATCAAAAATAAATAAAACACTAAAAAAATAGTTTTTAAACCATATACCAAGTGATGCTACCAAAGTAATAAGGTAATATAAAATAAAAGACAAAAAGTGGAAGTTGATAGAAAACTGAAATGTATGTTTATATATATGTTTATACACTTGATATTAATTCATTCAAATTAGAATTTAACCAGACATATAGGTTACTAGTTAATGTACTGAGCAGTGCAGATGTACAGCATGCAAATCAACAGGAAAAGCACAGAAAACCCACCTGAAGTGACCCAAGATCTAAAAGAGTAATTTGTGAGACAAAAAAAAAAGTAATTTGTGTAACAGTTGAATAGCTATTGGTATGAGAGGGGTTCTAAATTCACTGATAACCTAAAAAAGGCAAATTAAAGTATCAAGATATTATTTTGTATGCAAATAAAAATTTAGAAAGGCAGATTATGCTCTATTTTGTAATGGGGACATGAGCAATTGGATCCTGCTCTGTAGGTGGAATTAGATAAAATCATTCTGGAAAGCAGTCTGTAATATTTAGTGAAATTAAGTGGGCAAATGCTTTCTGTCCAGTTCTTTTCACTTCTGTGTGTTTATCTTAGAGAAATCATTATACCTACATAGGACTATTGGACAGTTATAATCATTAAATCATTGAGGTGCCTGAGTGACTCAGTGGGTTGAGCATCTGACTTTGGCTCAGGTCATGATATCATGGTTTGTGAGTTCTGACCTCATGTCAGGCTCTGTGTGGACAGCTCAGAGCCTGGAGTCTCTTTGGATTCTGTGTCTCCCTCTCTCTCTTTCCTCCCCAGCTCATACTATCTGTCTTTGTCTCTGTCTCAAAAATAAACAAACATTAAAAAAATAAATTATTTATGGTAACAGGAAACGAGAAGAAGTTAAGCTATTTGGCATCTGGTGAATAGATAATAAGGTGATTGGTATTAATACTAGTGGATAATAAATAGTAACACATTGAAGTAAGAACTCCCTTTATATAAAACAATATGAATTGTGTTCAGAGGAAAAGAATATAGAATGGCATTTTATAAATTAACTGATATACATTTATAGAACAGTGGTTCTGATTTTATAAAGAAATTGACATATATAAAGGAAAATAATAAATACATCTAGAATGAGTGACTATTTGAAGAGAATTACAATCAAGAATTTAGAAAAAAACATAGACTCTAATATACAATAAACTGAGGCATTGTTTTTATCTTGATGCTATGTAAGGGTTAAAAGGGAACAGGAGAAATGACCAATATATGTCATTTGGTGTTCTAAATATTTTTCTCACTGCATGATATAAAGAAACAACAAAACAAAAAGGCGATCTGTGGAATGGGAGAAGATGCTTGCAAATGAATTATCTGATAAAGGATTAATATCCAAAATATGTACATAGGGGTGCCTGGGTGGCTCAGTTGGTTTGAGTGACTTTGGCTCAGGTCATGATCTCACAGTTTGTGAGTTTAAGCCTGGGACTGGGCTCTGTGTTCACAGCTCAGAGCCTGGAGCCTGCTTCAGATTCTGTGTCTCCGCCTCTCTCTACCCCTTCCCTGTTCATACTCTGTCTCTCAAAAATAAATAATCGTTAAAACTTTTTTAAATATGTAAATAAAATTCAACATTCAAAAAACAAATTATTATTTATATTTAATTTTAAAATGTGCAGAAGACATGAATAGACATTTTTCCAAAGAAGACATAGATGAAAAGATGCTCAACATCACTCATTGTCAGGGAAATACATATCATAACTACAATGAATACCACCTCACACCTGTCAGAGTAGGTAAAATCAACAATACAAAAAGCAATAGGTGCTGGTGAGGGTATGGAAGAAGGGGAGCCATCTTACACTGTTGGTGGGAACAAATGTTTGTAACCAGTCTGGAAAACCGGAAAGTGAGCAGATGTGAGTTTACAGAAGATGGAGGTAGGTGAGGGAGCCCCTATGTACATCTGTTACTTTTAAAAATGAGCTATTCTTTTTTATTTCTTTTTAAATTTATAATAGTTTATTGTAAAATTAGTTTCCATAAAACACCCAGTGCTTCTCCCCACAAGTGCCCCCCTCCATGACTGTCACTCCTTCCCCCCCTCCTCCTTCAGTCCTTGGTTTGTTTTCAGTATTCAATAGTCTCTCAAGATTTGTGTTCCTCTCTCTCCCCAACTCTCTTTCCCCCTTCCCCTCCCTATGGTCCTCTGGTAGGTTTCTCCTGATAGACCTATGAGTGCAAACATATGGTTTCTGTCCTTCTCTGCCTGACTTATTTCACTTAGCATGACACCCTCGAGGTCCATCCACTTTCCTACAAATGGCCATATTTCATTCTTTCTCATTGTCATGTAAATACTCCATTGTATATATCTACCACATCTTCTTGATCCACTCATCAGGTGATGGACATTTAGGCTCTTTCCATGATTTGGCTATTATAGAAAGTGCCGCTATGAACATTGGGGTACATGTGCTTAAAAAAAATAAAATGAAAAGGCCATAGACAAGGAGAAAAAAAATTATAATATAGGCATTTCATCCAAAATATATATAAAGGCTCCTATAAACAAATAATAAAAAGACAATTAACAAAAATTGATAAAAATTATGGAAAAACATTCAGAAAGGATTATGGCATTAGTTAATAAATACATTAAAATATCAACATTTTTAATAGTGAAATGAAATTAAAAGCAAAATGAGATTTCACTGTACACTTGCTAACATGTCTAAAATAAATGGTTTGTAATGTTGAAGAAGATTCTGGGCAACACATTGCAGGTGCAGGTATAAAATTATACAACCACTGTGGAAAACCAGGAGTTGTTTATTACTCTACTCCTAGGTATTTACCACAAATAAATTAAAAAATATATATATACATATTGATGAAGTTTGGATCAAGCTTCCCTCAACTATGCCACGTTGGCATATTGACTATTTTGAATTAAAGTTACTTAAGAAACCTCCATTTTCAAAAGAAACTCTGACCCTCCTTTGTTCTCTTCAAAGCAGAAAATAAATTTTCCATGTGAAAGATCCTTCCTGTATCAGGAGATAGAAATATACTTATCACAAGAGATAGGAAATTCAGGGCCAAGAGAGTTGTATAAACAAACCTTGTTACTTCTTCAATTTACTACCACAAATCCAAACTTCACTGATCTTGTCAGTTCTTCACAAATTTGTTATTTGTTTGTCTAAAAGTTATAAAAGCTGCCTGCTTTGTTACTTCTCTGAGACTCCTATTTCTATGAGCTTCTGTACATATAAATTAAATTACTCTTCTCCTGTTAGTCTATTTCATGTCCATTTAATTCTTAGACCAGCCAGAAGTGTTATTCATAATAAAGTTTGGAAATCACCTAAATGTCCATAACAGGTGAAGCATAATTAAATTGTAATAGTCCCATAATATAGACTATTACTCAGCTATTAAAAATGGACTAATAATACATACCACAACATAAATAAATCTTAAAATCTTCATATTGAATGGGAGAAGTCAACTGCAAACAGTGCCTATGTATGATATCATTTATATGAAGTTCAAAGACAAGCACAACTAGTCTATTGAAATACAAAAATTAGAGTAATTGTGGCCTTTTGGGGTTGGTAAGGAAGGAGATAGACTAGAAAGGGAAACATGGGGATTTTTAGGGTGTTGGTAATCTCAGTATCTGGATTAGGGTATTGGTTCAAAATTCATGGAACTGAATACTTAAGATACATGCACTTTATTTACTGTGTGTAATTACATCTTAAAAGCAAAACTTTTAATGAAGCAAAATAAAAAACATTAAAAAATTAAAAAATAAGCTATTCTTAATGTATTTTAAACTGTTTCAGATAATAAAAAAGAGAGAAAGTTATGCAATGAACAAATCCTAAAACAAACCTAAAGGACAATAAATAAATTAAATCTAGAAAGATGAAAACCAAAAGAAAAGCCATATTATTATAACCTGGAGTTTCAACTACATAGTCAAGGAAATGTTGACAATATTACGTCAATCCACTCGTATAACAGATGAAATGAGAAAAGAGGCAATTATCTTAAAGTGTGCATAAATATTGTATAAATGTTTTATAAATTCTACAACCACTCATTATTTAATAAAATATTGGAAATCAATAGAAAAGGCATATCTTAAATTTTAAAGGAAATATAGCCCATGATAATATTTTAGGCAGAGACACTATACATTGTACTGGTGGTTCTAGTCAAATGCAAATACAAACAGCCAACAAACACTTGTTTTGGAAAGGATGATGAAAAAAATTACTACTTGATTTCAAGGTAAACTAATGAGTGAATTCAAAGGAATCTGTAAAATAAGAATGAATGGTATGAAAGTTCAATAAATTTAGTGATATGCAATCAACAAACTGGTTTTCTACATCAGTAACAACCTACTAAAATTTAGCACCGGAGAGATCCCATCATAATAGTAACAAAATATGCCTGATAACAAATCAATTAAAATATCATTATTATAAAATATTATATAAAATGTCATATAAAAAACTAACAACATAAAGAGATATTTTAGGTTGACGAATTAGAATAATCAAATTCATAAAGTTATCTGTTCTTTCCAAATTAATCTATAAATTCTATCCAATTTCAATTGCTATCCTAAAATTGTTTTTGTAGAATTTGACAACTTATACAAATCATCTAGACGAGTTGGTTGACAGGTGGAACTGGTATATACTTAAAATAGAGCGTTTAAGACATGACATAGGCAACTATATTTAAGACTGTGCAGTGTTATCTCAGAGAAGCAAAATTACCGATGGAAGGACTGAGAGGCAAGAAACAGACATGGATGAATGTATACTTTATATGTGGCTAGGATGACATTAAAATCAGTAGGGAAAAGCTATTCAGCAAATGGTATTTGGATGATAATTTATAGTTATATAAAAATAAATTTGATTCCTGTAAGATACTAATATAAAATTTAACTTCCAGTTGGATTAAATAACTAAATGTGAAAAAAAAAAGTTAAAATTATAAAAGAAAAACAGGGACACCAGGGTGGCGCAGTCAGTTAAGCATCTGACTATTGATTTTGGCTCAGGTCATGACCTCACAGTTGTGAGATCGAGTCCTCTGTCAGGCTCTGTTCTGGGCGAGGAGCTGTTTAGGATTCCCTCTCCCTCTCCCTGTACCTCTTCCTCACCTGCACACACTCTCTTCCTTTCTCAGAAACCATGAAAGAAAAAAAAAAACAGTATTTTGGGCTATCAGCTGTTAAGATGTATTACATAAGAGATAAAACCACAAACTTAAAGGAAGTGATTGATAAATGCAGCTATATTAATTTTGTGTATGTATAAACATCAAAATTATAATCCAATCTGTAAGAGTGAAGATATTTTCAGTTCAATTTATGTGTGTATGTGTATATTAATTATAAAATATGTGTATTTATAAATATAGTTATATAAATATAGTCATAAAAATCAGTTAAAAAGAAAAACCAGAAGAGATATCAACAAAGTATGAACTGGAATGACAAAACAAAATGTACAATAAATATTTGACTTAATGCCCAAATTCATTATTAATTAAGGAAATGCAATAAATATAAAATATTTTTAAGCTCATCCAACTGACAGAGGAAAAAACTTTATAAAATTCTGTATTGACAAAATGATGGAGAAATTAGGACTCTTCATAGAATGTAAATATTTTCAATGTTGAAAAAGTTTAGTAATTTCTACTAAAGATAGCTCAGCACTTCCAGTTCTGAGTACACATCCTAGAGAAATTATCATAGGTGCACAAAGAAATATATATATGTATGCTCAATTGAGCCATTATTTAAAAGAGTTAATAATTTGAAAGTTCTAAATGTTTCCCAGGAGAGGAGATTTAAACAAATTTTAGTCTATTTAAAATCAGGACATTCTGTAGACAGTAGTTAATACACTAGATTTAACAAATGATGGTGGGATATAAAAGATGAAGTTGAAATTGAACTTCTACCATACACAATACATATAAATTAAGTCAAAATGAATTAAATACCTAAATGTAAGACCTGACACTATAAAACTCCTAGAAGAAAACATAGGTGAAAAATCTTTAAAACATTAGGCAATTATTTGTTGGGTATGTCACCAAAAGTTAAAGCGCCAAGAGATAAAGAGACAAGACTACATCAAACTTAAGCAGTTCTGTGCAGGAGAGGAAATAATCAACAAGGTAAAAGGGTAACCTACAGAATGAAAGAAAATATTTGCAAATCATTTATCTAATAAGGAGTTAATATTCATAATATATAAAAAGTCCTATGACTAAACAAAAAAACCCAAATAACCCAATGAAACAAAAAACCCAAATAACCCAATGAAAAAATGGGCAAAGAACTCATATAAACTTTTGTCCAGAGAAAATGCACGAAAAGCCAACAAACATATGAAAAAAATGGAATATCACTAATCACAGAAATGTAAATCAAAACCAGAATATTGCTTCACACCTGTTAGGATAACCACTATCAAGACAAAAACAAAAACAGAAAGTAACAAGTACAGACAAGGATGTGGAGATGTGGAGTAATTGGATACCTTTGTACTGTTAATGGGAATGTAAAATGGTATAGCCACTCTCGAAAAAAGTATGAAGCCTCCTCAAAAAATTAATAAAAGAATTACCATATGATACAACAATCTGACTTCTGGGTATGTATCCAAAAGAACTGAAACAGAATTTTGCAGACATATTTGCATACCCAGGTTCATTACAGCATTATTTACAATAGCCAGGAGGAGACAGGAACCTAGGTATCTATCGATGGATGAACGGATAAAGAAAATGCAGTATATACATACAGTAGAATGGTATTTAGCCTTAAAAAGAAGGAAATCCAGTCGTATGCTACACTGTGGTTAAAGTTTGAGGAAATTATGCTTTGTGAAACAAGCCAGTCACAAAAAGACAAATATTAAATGATCCAATTAGATGAGGTATCTAACATGCCAAACCCTTAAATAGAAGGTACAATGATGATTTCCAGAGATAGCTAGAGGCAGAAAGGAGAATTCTAGGACAATGAATATAGGCTTCTGTTTTGCAAGATGAAAAAGTTCTAGAATATGTTATACAAGGTACACAAAGTTAACACTACTGCACACTAAAATATGAAGATGTTGCATGTTTTTTTATCATCATAAAAAAACGATGAACCAGAGCAACAACAAAAAAAAGATAAATCTTTAAGACACTAAACAGAGCAAAAAATAACTTTTACAATAATAGCTTATATAGATTCCATGTATATCAGGGTAAAAACATGAAAAATATATTTTATTCACAATGTATGAGAAATAAGAGAAATAATTTTTAAAATGTACCAAAGAATGATATCTCTGTAGTTAATGATCATGATGATACTTGCTACAGTAAAATAACTGGGTGTAGATGGTTGCTTAGGAGTCTTTATTATATATACTAATCTACATAAGGTGTCTACACCTTCTGATTAAAATAGTTCAAAAGAAAAATATACAAATATGCCTAATGATTCCTATCCTCCTTCCATTCCAATGACCTGATTCTTATCCTCCTTAATTTGTTTTTTAAAATAGAAATTTGGTCTAAAATATGTCTTGCACAGATGACTAGGAATACATTTTTTAAAACACCCTTTGGTCTACAGGTAATATATTACTCAAATATACTTAAGAGGCATATACTTTGGGGATGTGTCGAGTAGGAAATTGCTGTGGTGGAGGTCTAGGAAGTTTTTTCCTATTTTCTCCTCAAGGGTTTTGATGGTTTCCTGTCTCACATTCAAGTCCTTCAGCCATTTTGAGTTTATTTTTGTGTATGGTGTAAGAGAGTGGTCTAGTTTCATTCTTCTGCATGTTGCTGTCCAGTTCTCCCAGCACCACCTGCTAAAGAGGCAGTCTTTTTTCCACCAGATACTCTTTCCTGCTTTGTCAAAAATTAATTGGCCGTACATTTGTGGGCCCAGTTCTGGGTTCTCTATTCTATTCCATTGGTCTATGTGTCTGTTTTTGTGCCAATACCATACTGTCTTGATGATGACAGCTTTGTAGTAGAGGTTAAAGTCTGGGATTGTGATGCCTCCCGTTTTGGTTTTCATCTTCAATATAACTTTGGTTATTCGGGGTCTTTTGTGGTTCCATATGAATTTGAGGATAGTTTGTTCTAGCTTTGAGAAGAATGAAAAGAATGGGAAAAGATAGTTGCAAATGACATATCAGATAAAGGGCTAGTATCTAAAATCTTCAAGGAACTCACCAAACTTCACACCCACAAAACAAATAACCCAGTGAAGAAATGGGCAGAAGACATGAACAGACACTTCTCCAAAGAGGATATCCAGATGGCCTACAGGCACATGAAAAGATGCTCAACATCACTCATAATCAGGGAAACACAAGTCAAAACCATACTGAGATACCACCTCATGCCAGTCAGAGTGGCTAAAATGAACAAATCAAGAGACTATAGATGCTGGCGAGGGTGTGGAGAGACGGGCACCCTCCTACACTGTTGGTGGGAATGTCAACTGGTGCAGCCACTCTGGAAAACAGTGTGGAGGTTCCTCAAAAAACTATCCATAGAACTCCCTTATGATCCAGCAATAGCATTGCTAGGGATTTACCCAAGAGATACAGAAATGCTGATGCATAGGAGCACATGTACCCCAATGTTCATAGCAGCAATGTCAACAATAGCCAAAACATGGAAAAAGCCTAAATGTCCATCACCTGATGAGTGAATCAAGAAGATGTGGTATATATACACAATGGAGTACTCCATGGCAATGAGAAAGAATGAAATATGGCCATTTGTAGGAAAGTGGATGGACTTTGAGGGTGTCATGCTAAGCGAAATCAGTCAGGCAGAGAAGGACAGAAACCATATGTTTGCACTCATAGGTCTAACAGGACAATGGGAGAAATCTAATGGAGGACCAGGGGGAGGGGAAGAGGGAAAGAGAGTTGGGGAGAGAGAGGGATGCAAAACTTGAGAGACTATTGATGCTGAAAATGAACTGAGAGTTGAAGGGGAAGGGGGAGGGGGGAAAAGAGGTGGTGGTGATGGTGGAGGGCACTTATGGGGAAGAGCATGGGTGTTGTATGGAAACCAATTTGACAATAAACTATTTTTTTAAAAAAAGAGGCATATACTTAATACTTATTTGCTTAAGAAGCAATGAAGAAAATGTATTGGATAGAAGGTTATAAAAGGGACCTTAAGTGGGAACAAGCAGAGCACTTGAATTTGATATTACAGAGGTCATAGAATGTCTTTTTATTTAATGTTCATGGACTATAAATTAACCTTTATAATTTAGTACACTTTATACTATTTAGTAAGGTTGAATACTCCCTGTTTTGTTGTGAAGTGAATGCCTGGGATATATAGGGGCTTCTTTTTCCTTGTCCATGACGATTAATGTAGTAGTAATGTTCTTACTTGGTTCTGGGAAAGTTTTGAGAACAGATATGAATATAAATAAGAATGAGGGAATAAGGTAAAATGAGCTGTGTGTTGCCTATCCATCAGGTGAAATTTCTATGTTCTTAAGAACAAAAGAAATATGTGCCTCTTCTCTTATCACAAATGACAGTTACTGTTTGAACATATCTACTCATAGAAACTAGCTTTCTCTTGCCGTGTTAAAAAGAGTTATAATTCTTATACATATTAAGATTCATAAATTTGTGAGTTTATGTGTGTTTGTGAGTTGAGTTCATAGAATTTTATGTATATTTACACAACTGAAGAATTTAGCTTAAAGATCCCTATTTCTGAATTAAAAATAGACAATTTTATATTTTATTTCTTTTTAATTAATGAAATTTAGTTTGAACATTTTGTAAACATATTTTGCAGATATAGATTGTATCTTCGCATTACTTTGTTGTTTCTATCGTGAATTTATGAACCATGAGTTCAATGAGTCAATGACTAAAGGAACCAAATGGCCCGTTAGCCAAATGAGTTAGTTTAAGTGGATAATAATATGGTCATGGTACGTATTATTTGAAATATTCAGATATGTGCATTGAGTTTAATTATATTGCCACTAAGGAAATAACTTTAGGAACTTAGCAAATTCTTCCTGAAGCTTTTAACTAGCTACAGCCTGTCATATGTTCTTACTGTCCCCCACAAAAATCATAATAAAACAAGTTTCCTAGTTTCTGGAACTTAAATATTTCTCAGTATACTGGTTCCTTCCTCTCTTTCCTTCCTCCCTCCTTCCCTCTCCGTTTTTCCTTCCTTCCTTCTCACCTTTCTTCTTTCCTTCCTTCCCTGCCTCCCTCCCTGCCTCCCTCCTTCCTTCCTTCCTTCCTCAGCCCCCACACCATGTTTGTTTCTTTTCTTCCTTCTTTTCTCTCTGATTCTCTTTTTCCTCCTCCTCTTCTTCCTCCGTGTTTTTTTTAAGTGCTCTTTATCTAATACTTTAGTTTCTAGGTAAAACTTCTATCTTAATCTGTTTAGACTTTTCCCTATTTGCATAAATCTATTGTTGCTGGGTTCCTGGCTAGAGTTTGCCTTCTTGTCCCTTTGCACTCAGTGTATAGATGGACTCTGAACAACAAGCAGTGTTTTTATAAGTACCATTATTCTTTATAGCTGGCTCTTTCCTCTAGTATTTTATACTTGTGTGCAGACTGATTCTTGACTCTTACTGTCTCATATGTCTTCGACACTTGTGCCCTATATGCATTCCCATCATGGACTGACTGATGGCTCACTTTTGTAGACTTTTTCATTTTTATTTATGTGTTTTGGTCCCAGCTTTTATTTTCTGGTTTTTTTTTCTTTGTGACAAATTATTAGTGATACACACCAAACACACAGATACAGAATCATACATATACATGTAAACACAAATACATATACTTACACCACATTCTAGTTCTAGAGCATCAGAACAAGTTGTGGAAAATTTACTCTGAATATACTTTTTGTGGCTTAATATTTCATGAAATATGCATATTGTTCATCCCAACTATCAGAATAAGGAAAAATAAACTGAACCAAGAGTCAAGATTTATTTTTATCTTTTTTTTTTTTAATTTATTTTTGAGACACGAGAGAGCGCGACCAGGAGAGGGTCAGAGAGAGAGGGAGACACAGAATCCGAAGCAGGCTCCAGGCTCTGAGCTGTCAGCACAGAGCCTAAAGCCGGGCTCGAACCCACAAACTGTGAGATCATGACCTGAGCCGCCCGGACTCTTAACCAACTGAGCCACCCAGGCGCCCCCAAGAATCAAGATTTATATTCTAGTTCTGGTGTCAAAATTTACTAGGGAAATATACTCTTTAGCTCTCTTGAATATTGGTTTATTCTGTTATAAGAATAAAGCAACACCCACTCTGAAAATCACAGGTTATTAATGAGATTTCAAAGGAAAATATATATGGAATATATTTGTGTATTTTACTGTATACACATATACAGTGGGTATGTACATTCACAGAATTCTGTCTTTAGCATTATCTCATTTTCTGGTGATTACAGAGATGGTGAAACCAGTTAAGAACCACAGAAGAATTTTACTGTGGAGGATTTGGTAAAGAGGATTTAGTCTAAATGAATGTATTTTTCTCTTTTAAACTTAAATGATATAATTACCTAACTGTTTTCATTATAAAGAGTTATCATCATTGGTATTCTATTTCGTGTAGTAATTGAGTTACATATACATAGTATTAAAACTATGTAGTCCCTCAGTCTCAAAGTACTAAAGGAAAAATATTGAGAATTCTAAAAGTAATTTTTATAGTTTAATATGTAATTGGAAAATTAAAAGCAAGAAACAATATTTATTAGGATTTTTTGAAATGTTATAAACTTCTTTGTAAAATATGTCCAGCTAAGTGTACATATAGATGGATTCAAATGTTATGATAGATGAGATCATTCAACATGACGATGCGTATATATGATCGAAGATGAAATATCTTTAAAATATATATTTCTCCACTCAGACACAGGCAAAGATAGAGTATGAGAAACAAAAGAATTCTTCCTAACTTAAGCCACACTTAAACCTTAAATGGAAAGTTTATGCTTTTGCATGGTATGTATTATACAAACATGATGAAATGAAAAAGAATGAAAAATAATTGAATAAAAGTGGTTGGGCCCCGGTTTGGTTTCTTTCTAGGAGGAACTTTGTCTGAGAATGGGATGAATGACCTGTGACTAGAGAGCCTGGCTCTTTCTGTATTTTATTTTAATGTGACTAAAGGATGAAAACTTACTGCACTCTTTTCCACTGAGGGGGCTTGCCTGGGGAAGAAAAGCTGTGGGATGTCCAATCCTGAGTGCCTAAGTTAAGTAACAAAGTCTTTTTCCAGACATTTCCACAAATGTACTTATAAAGTTCTTTTAATGAGAATAAAGTCTATGCAGTTTTTATTGATCTTAAGGGTTTTTAATGAATCTTTCTTATGAGAGGATGAAACCATGTACACATTGGATAAACCACGGGTAATATTCACTCACCAGAAAAAAAAGTTTGGAATGTAAGTCAGATTTGCTGACAAAATGACCACTATAAATATTTTTCTAATTAAAAAATAAATTTGTACATTTAACGAAAAAGGGCTTAGCATTATAGATGTACAAAGGGCTTTGACCTCATATATTGATCAAGTTTAAAATATTAAAATAATTCCTTTAAATGGAGGTAGGAGAAAGGCCAGTGGGTACAGAAGAATAGGAAATATATCTTGGGTTGCAAATTTATCAAAAACAAGTATGTTAGCAGTACAATTAGACAATTGTATTGAATGAAAAGTTATGGCTTCGGTGAACAAAATAAGTGTACTTAGGCAAAACATTTTTTAAGTATCGATGTAAAAAAAATGAACCTGCATGGCTCAATCGATTGAGTGTCCAACTCTTGGTTTCAGCTCAGGTCATGATCTCATGGTTCATGGCATAGAGCCCTTATTCGGCGTTGACAGAATGGAGCCTGCTTGGGATTCTGCCTCTCCCTCTCTTTCTGCCCTTCCCCTGCTAACATGCACCTGCTTGCTCTCTCTCTTGTGCGTGCTCTCTCTCAAATAAACTTAAATAAGAAACTAAAATAAAAAATAAATAATTGATTTAAAGTAATCATTTATCTCAGCATATCATGTGTTTTCTGTGTTCAAATAAATAATGTAGGAAAGTAAAACATATATAAATAAATTAATGTGAAATCACCATTGTCTCATTTTCTTGATATGAGATTTTTTTACGTTTCAGACTTGTCACAGATGCTAAACTTAGCCAAGAAAGAACCTAGTTGTTCCATTATTTCTTAATATTCTAAATTATTTTGTATTTTTACCCCATAAGGATTAAACTAATTCAAACTTACATTCCTACATACAAACGCAAGCTATAAAACTGATGGGTCAGATCAGGAATGTGGCCCTTATTCTTACTGAAACTAGATACAGTGTTTAGTTGCTATTGGACCAAACTTATCTTTTACTATTGCCTTCATGATCAGAATAATATGGTTTTCATTTATTTCTAAGTTTCTTATAAAATGTCTCCTCCTTTATTAAAGTATATATAATTGCAGTTTTTGTCAGCACTTCTATTTAAACCTGCCAGTTCTGTCTGAGGAGTGGCCTTTTCAAAGACATGCAGACACAGTGAGATCATGAATATATATTGTTTATCTTTTTTAACCTCCATGAATTGACAATCATTTGTAGGTACAAAAAAAGGGGGAGGGACAATAAATAAATAAGATGCAGGCTGGTGATCAATTCCCAAAGGGAACCATTAAAATAAATGTGCTAGTGTTACCTAGGATTCAGAGCAAAGACTCACTCATTATTTAAGTGGATTGTGAATTTGAGAAGTATATCAGCCATGTGAACTTTCTCTTGTAGGCGCTTTCCAGAAAAAGCACTAACTCAAGTGTTTTGGTTGGGGGAGGATGAACACATCTATAGATGATAGATTAATAAATTATAATTCTATTAATTTGATTTTTATCAATATCAGTATTTGTAATTTAGTAATTGAATACATTTATTCAAGTAAAATTAATGTAATATTTAATATGATAATATTAAAATTAAAATAGTCTACACGGAGCAAGGAAGGCATAGCAGACATTGCTAACACATTTCTCACTCTTTTTGCTTGAGTATAAGCATTTTTTAAAATTAATTTCCCCTTTGCAGCCACTAGCAGAATTGCTATAATATTTCTCATAGAAATATTTCTCATAGAAATATTTGTTAAATATTTCTACAGAGGAGATAGATGATACCGTTTAGTGTGGCATTTGAGATGTTTATAAGAAAGAAAAGATTCTTATATATAGAAATTAGAAATATAATTCTAGAACACTAGTGGATGCCCTGACTTGATTGCCCAAACCAATTGATAAGCATGGTACACATCGAGTTTTTCAAAATAAAGTTGAACTATTAAGAGTACATGGTGTAGGGTCAAACTTGGGTAGGGCAGATGTACTTAAAAGGGAAGAAGGGGTAAGAGGGAAAATATGTGAGTTTGATACTTAGGGTATATTTTAAAGCTTTTGCACAGCAAAGAAACCAACAACAACTTAAAAATGTAACCTACTACGGAAAGGGAGATGGAAAGACTGCTATCACTCACTCCAGGATTATTCAAGGAAAGCCAGCCTTCCTGCCAGAGATGGGAAATCCTTCTATTTGCGTTTCAAAGCGTGGACTCCAGATGACTCTGAGAGTTACAATACTATTTGCAGGAAAGTACTTCAAATCTTGTTCTACTGGACAAACAAAAAGAAAAGGACCAGGAGGAGGAGGGGGTGGAAGGGTGGTAGGAGGCGGAAAGGTAGAGAGAGTCACTTCTCAAACCTGGCCCTGAAGGATGCCACCGCATCTCCCCTCCAGCACCATGAAGTCTCCCGTGGATAAGAGTTGAGGTGGAAGTCCCTTCTTCTTTTCTTCCTTTCTATTTCTCTGATCTTTGCCCTCTTAGCCTACAGGTGTTCATGAGGTGCTGCTCCAAGTCACTCAGTTTCAGGGATCTCTTGCCTTTATTCAAAAGTCCAACAAAAACCCAAGTCTTACTCCCCCTTTCCTTCTACTTCTTATTCTTGGCTACAATGAAATTCAGCATATAAACCTCTGGACATGATTAATATTGGTCAATGATAACCTTTACTAAATAAAAGAAAACTTTCTTAAAAATTTAAATTATGAAGAACTAGCAACTCAGATTGCTAGTGTTTTGGTCAGATCCAAGGTGATTCTACAGAAGGAAAACACACATCAAGTATTCTCGTGGCAACACAGAAATTGAAGGAAGCTTCTAAGAAAATTTTCAACAATATAAATATTACTAAGTGAGGATGAGAATTAATGACTGGACACCAGTAGAATTTACATCCAGGTTCTGATCTTAGAACATATTATTACCATTTGCTTGCTCCTTGCTGCACCTTCTATGTCTGTCTTGTCAGGTTTTCTCATTCATCGCACTCCTGCCTCAACTGCTCTGTCGTGTGCATTTGTTCCAGTTAGTCTTTATTTCCATCTGTTTATCTGACTTTTGAATCTCATGGGAGGGAATATGGACATCAAATTCTTTTCTAAAGTATGGTGGTTTAGGAAGCTCAGTTTCAGAAATAAGTGTCTTGCTGATTTTTTGAGATGTTTTATGGACAGAAAAATTTACAGATTTATATGTATTTTGCTGCACCCGTAAATGGACCATTAACTAGGGCCCACCCACCTTTAACAGAGCACTCCTCTGAAAGTTTTATAGGTATGAAATATATGTAGACATTTGTAAGGAGTTTTAAATTTTTTTTGATGGGGTGCTGTGTAAATCTTGTATTTATAAATGTAATGAAGGTGTTGACAAAAATATATATGCAATTTTTATAAGGATTGTGTACTGACTGAATACATTTAAAAGAAAATATATTTTGAAACCTGTTCTGCTATGAACAGAGATAACATATCTTTTTACTATGCTTTTGGTTTTTAAGTTAAGCTTCCTAATGCATAATAAATTTACAATGGACAAAAAAAATGTAACCTTCTGAATGAAGAAAAATATTTGCAAGTGATATACCCAATAAGGGGTTAATATCTAAAATACATAAAGATGCCATACAAATCAACACCATAAAAACACGAACAATCTAGCTAAAAATGGACAGAGGACCTGCATAGATACTTTTCCAAAGAAGACATACAGATGGTCAACAGACTCATGCAAAGATGCCCTACAGGACTAAGCACCAGGGAAATGCAAACCCAAACCACAATGACATATCACCACCTTGCACTTGTAAGAATGGATAGAATCTAAAGGATAAGACATAACAAGTGTTGGTGAGGACATGGAGAAAAAGGAAACTTGTGCTCTGTTGGCAGGAATGTAACTGGTATAATCACTGTGGAAAACAGTATGGAGATTCCTCAAAAAATTAAAAACAGAGTTACTGTATGATCCAGTAATCCCACTGCTGGGTATTTAAATAAAGAAAATATAAACAGTAATTTGAAAAGATTTATGCCCCCCTACATTTATTGCAGCATTATTTATAATAGCCAAAGTATGGAAGTAGCCAACATATCCACCACTACATGTATGGGTAAGGAAGATATGATATATATATATGCACAATGGAATATTACTCAGCTATAAAAAGGAAGTCTTGCCATTTGCAACAAACAACATGGATGGACCTAGATGGTGTTATGTTAAGTGAAATAAGTCAGAGAAAGACGAATACCATAAGATTTCACTCATATCTGGAATCTAAAGAAAAAACAAATGAATTTTAAAAACCAACAAAAAGCAAAGTTAGACATATAAATACAGAGAACAAACTGATAGTTGCCAGAGGTGAGGCAGGTGGGGGGATAGGCAAAATAGGTGGAGGTGAGTAAGAGATAAAGGCTTCCATTATGGAAAGAACAAGTCAAAAAATAAAAGGCACAGCATAAAAAATAGTCAATAATATTAAAATAGTGATGTATGGTGACACATGAAACTATATCTGGTGAGCAAAGTAGATAATGTACAAATTTGTCAAATCACTATCTTGTACCTCTGAAACTATAATGTGTGTGAACTATACTCAAAAAATTTCATATAAAAATATTTAAAAGATTTTTTAAGACAGACATTTAAGATTTTTTAAAAAGACATCAAGAGATGGTCCCCAAGATGATTGAATAAGTTTAGGTTTTCTATTTGCCTTTGGAAGTCTTCATAGTTTGAACAAACTGACTGTATTATTTAATAAATTCAGGCTTACTGTTTGAAACACCCACTAACTCTCCCCTCTGCTTCAGTTTTGCTGCATTTTATTTTTTACTTAAGAGAACAGAGGTATATTAAACTATAATGTATTCCCATCCTTCCCTTTCTCAAAACACTTCAATGGCTTTATATGGACAATAAAAAGGACTCCACTATGCCTGAAACCTCTGGTCTCTTCCTTTCTGTAAAATCGCAGCATAGGTCTTCTCCCTTTTATTCGTCAGTCTCCTTCACAAGGTCTACCTTTAATACTTAAAAATCTCTTTCTCTCTTCACCATGTCTGTGTACACTGGCTCTTTTGCCTGGAATGCTCTTTTCTTGCTCATATGTCTAATTCTAGAGCTTTCTTAATGTGTTGGTATAGATATATACCCTTAAAGTGATCTGTTGAGACCACCATGCCTGACATAAATCCCTCCCTTTTGATATTTTCTTCAGAACAAGGATAAGGTCTGATCTGTAAACATGTATCTGTATTGCTTTAAACAGTGCTTGGTACCTAGTTAATACTTTCTTTAGATGTTTCATGAATGACCGATTTCAGTTGAAAAAACATTGAGTGTTATCTGGTAGAGCAAGCTACATTAAGCAGTTCGTGGTTTTGGTCTTTAGCATTTCAGTTGATAATGATTCTCTGAAAACCATTTAGGTATTAAAGATATGCTGAAATGTTTATTTTTACATTTGAATAAAGGGGTTTGTGTACTGAGGCTATATAGTGAAAAGCATTCTTATCCTTATTCAAAACACAATGCCTCTGTGCAGACTCCATGTGGCTAACATATATTAGTAGATATTCTAACACCTATTAAGTTACTAAATACAGCTTTTGAAGAGTTCAAGACCTACATCAGGACTTCAGATGAGTTCAAGCCTATGCAGAGACTGCCTGGGATTCTCTGTCTTCCTCTCTCTCTGCCCCTCCACCACTCATGCTGTCTTTCTCAAAATAAACTAAAGTAATAATAATAAATACAACTTTATGAATGAAAATTGATACTATGCATCATATAATGTGCTGTCTTTCTAAAGTTATAAATTTTTACATACTGAGCCAATTAAAATTTATGAAGTTTTTGAAAACAAGCATGGTTGGATATTTTAAACATTAGGATTATTTCCATGAATTCTAAGACAAGCAAGTACAAGGAAATAATGAATACACATTTATGTATTGAACCTATGCTAGGAACATTTTCCATCAGAGTTTTAATAAAACTGATCTTAATTCCATGAATATAGAGGGAATAAAATTGATAGTCTTTAATTATTCTGATAATTATTCGTCTCAAAACCCCAAATAGCAGAGAGCACAAAACAATCATGTTCTAAATTTTTTAAAATAGTTTATTGTCAAATTGGTTTCCATATAACACCCTGTGCTCTTCCGTACGAGTACCCCCCTCCCCCTCCCTTTCAACCCTCAGTTCCTTTTCAGTATTCAATAGTCTCTCAGGTTTTATGTCTGTCTCCCCAATTCTCTTTCCCCCTTCCCCTCCCCACGGTCCTCCATTAGTTTTCTTCTGTTCTCCTGTTAGACCTATGAGTGTGTTTTAGACATTCTTTAGGAAGTGAGCCAAGAGCCAATATGCTGACTGTTGAGTCTCTTAATGGCTGATTTCATTTCCTGATTCCTCAGGGTATAAATAATTGGATTAAGGAGGGGAGTGATTATAGAGTAAAATACAGAAAGAAACTTATCTACAGAGTAACTCTTGAATGGGAAAACATAAATGAAGATAGTG
>PISW01008153.1:61499-77907 GCA_004023785.1 Mungos mungo
CTGGCTTGTGGTATGTATGAACCCAATTGTCCACGAGAGCAGTAGAAATACAATGAGCACCCTGCGATTCATGATGGTCTGATAGTGCAAGGGTTTGCATATGGCAACATACCTGTCTATGGCCATAGCTATCAGAAGAGACATCTCTCCACCCCCAAAGAAGTGTGCAAAAAACATCTGGGCCATGCAGCCCCACAGGGAGATGGTCTTGTGTTTTCTAAGGAAGTCTGCAATCACATTGGGAGTTGTAGCAGTTGAAAGACATAAATCAAAAAACGATAAATTTGCCAGAAAGAAATACATGGGGGAGTGAAGATGGTTATCGAGAATCACGGAGATCACAATGAGGAGGTTTCCTACTATGATGGCTGCATAGACAAGAAAGAAAATCACAAAAAAGAATATTTGAATTTCTTGAGAATTGGAAAGTCCCAGCAAGATGAACTCAGAAACACTTGATCTGTTGATCACTCCATTCATCTTTTTAATGAATTTATCAGAGGTTACCTAAAAGAGAGAAAAACACACAGGATGTCATAGAGACTGAAAAGTCCATGGACCTGATCTTTAATTATATCCTGTCTTCAATAAAGGCAAGCAACTCTTCTGGCAATATGACTGCTTCATAGATATTTAGCAGGTGATTCTTCACAGGACCACCTGACAGTTGAAAGTGGAAGTAATGGAGCCAACTTAAATATGTGTGTTGGTGAGTCGTAGCAAGCTCAGATATTTGAGAAAACTTCTATTTTCAGCACAGAGCAGACTGTGTGAACTCATAGGTTACTAAAATAATACAGAAGATTTTGGAAGGAATCAGTAAATGAAATTTTGATCTCTGGCAGGAAGTGCATTTACTGACACATTTTTGTGACATTCTCAATAGGCAGTAAAAAGTTTGCTATATTAAATATTGCTGAAATCATATGAAGTGCATTATGCTGCTTAAAAAGAACTGATTATCAACAATGAGCATGTTGTTGATTGAAGGTTAAATGTGGAGACAGTTATATCATTAACTTAAATCCAACCCAATTACTGAAGAAAGATTAAGATTATTAGACTTGACTCTCAAAACTGCAGATGCTCATCTACATGTTGCAGAACTCTTCAGTTCATGTGATCCAACATTAAATGATTTCCATCTGTGCATCCCTATCTAGTTGTTGCAAACATGGAACTAAGAACTATTTTTATATGATATTTTTTAAGTAATATGTTGTCTTATATATGAGCATGTAGAAACCCCTAAATCGCTATTAATAAGACTAGGGAAGTTTACCATTGTAGTCTTGTTTCACTTCCCTCCATCACTGAGGGGTAAAGAGTAAGGTGAACAGTTACCTTTGAAAACATGAGTTAACAAGATTTAAAAGGTGATAGATTCTTTGAAGAGAGTACTGTCTTGGGTTACTTAGCCTCCTTGGACCTGTCCTTCCTCACAATTATTTCTCTTAAAGTCTTTTAATCTTTGATTTTGTCAAAGATGGGGAAAAGTCAGAGATACTATGCTACTGACTGAGGTGGATTCAGCCAGTTTAGATGAACTTTTAAAAAGACACACAAGTAAAGGGTTACGTCAGTGCTCATTCTATATAAATTCACCTGGTTAAGACCTTCCTTGTTTGGCTGACTTTAGCTCTCTTCTTCAAGTCTTATTTCAGGCATGTTGTTCATCGCTGGTCTTTTCCTTGCTTTTGTGAAAGCCTAGACCAAAGACTAATGTAAGTTGTCAGAAAGAAAATAGAATAAATGTGATTTAGGGGTACATGCAATCTTTTATTTACATAGTTCAAATTTTTAAAATTGGGATATATCTAGATAACCATAATTAACAATCATATTCTCTTTTCTATGCATGGTTATTATCACTAAGACACACAGTTATTATAAATGGCCCATAATCTTCCATTATGTTTGACACTATCATTCAAAGTAGCATAAAAACTTCTTTCTTTCACAAGGTAATAATAGGGAAAATGCACACCTTACTTCTCAATCAAAGATGTGAATCTGTGTTTCTTATTTGTGGCTTGTACTTTTAACTCTAGGACAATGATTCCACCTAAACTATAGCTCCTGGACCTTCTGTATTTCCTCAAAGCACACAAATGGTATACTTGCAGGTGCACATGGGTCTGGCAAAGATAGAGTCCTAGACAAAAAACTATCTCTAATTTTTTCTGGCTTAATGAATGTTTTAACTACTTGGCCATTTTCAGACTGTTACCCTAGGAGAGTTGAATTTTCTCATATGCTTTTCTAGCAATTCTTAACGAGTATAATATAATATTTTATGAGTGGTGACATTCTATGAATTTCAAAGCCCTGAATCAGGCATTTTATTCTCACCTTTCTATCATTTATCTTGCTTGTAAAATAATTGCATTACTAAAAACAACAAAGAATTTTCTCTGTATTTCTGCTGTAATCCAAAGAATAAAATCATTCAAACTGATAAGTATAGCTGAACAATTTGAACATACCTATATTTCTTTTCTCTAAGAATAATTTATTGGTCCAGACTGCTATTATAATCTAATTTCCAATAATCATTGGTATAGTGTTTTCTGATTTTTGTATTTTTCCCAATTGTAACAAGATCATGTTTGGTCCACATTAATTTTCGATGCCTCAATATTGAGCCCTCCCCTCAGTTTCATTTTGGCATATATGTTTAACATTTATGGATATATTTAATGTTACTAATGAAAATGATGTGATTGATGTGGTATGTAGATAGAGTAGAATGTCAGAATTATGTTACCTACCAGTTTGCACTTGGACATCAGAGGTAACATCAGCATGAAATGGATGCTTAATCATCATCATCCAGTGACTTTATTTTCTCCTCTGAACTTCAAAAGACAGCAGTATATAAGTGTTTCCCTTGGTAGGAGGCACAAAGGAGAGAACTGATGTGTTTGTTTTAGATTCCTCAGAGACTGGTAATAAAAAAAAATAATTGGGATTGTTACAAAAGACTTTATCATTACAGAAAAGAGACCATTTTTCTTCTATAAAATGGACAATACTTTAAAAGCCACAATCCATATTCAGGTGGCAGTGGAAAGATAGGACTAGAGTTGAAGTAAGAGAGTTTGTATGATGTTCATTCTTTTGTTGTACTTTGTTGCCTACAAAAAGCATTGATAAATATATTCAGGAAAAATATAATATTCTAGATTATTTAAATTCTACATTTTCTTAAGGCTTAGATTTTCTCATTTAAACTCAAATGTTTCTGGGCTTTTGAGAAATAATGTGAAATAAATTTCATCATTGCAATTAAATGATAATTCATTCCACTAAGAATTTGTTATGCTTTCTTTGTTACCTTTAAAATTTGCCAATAAATCAGGCTCTTCTTTGGGAGTACTCATTTACTGTTTTATTTTCCTGGATAATTTCTGAGGAGTTACTACTTACTTTACTCAGAAGTTTACAGTATAGTGTATGGAAGGGCAAGTCTATTATCATTACTTTATTCATTCAGAGTGTTTTTGGTTATTCCTACATATTTTTATTCTAAATTAAGTAGATATATTTTCTAAAGTTAAAAAATTTCCATTGATATTTTAACATCATTGTCTTTAACTTATATGTAGAAAAAATGAATAGAATACAAAATTGAGTCTTTCACCCAGAAGGATTTTTGTCACTTTAAATGTCTGCCTACTTGTATGATACAACAATATATTCTAATCCTCTAATCTTGGTAACATGTTTTGTTAAATTTACTTTTGCATATTTCCTACTTTCATGTTACTATGGTCTTTTTTTTAAAGAAAGATCTATTGTTTCCACTTACTATACATTTATGTGGTACGTGGTATCATTGTGGAAATCTCTTTGTCATTTTTCCCCCAGTTTATTGTCTTCTTTGTTTGAAGTTACTGGTAAAATGATCTACAAACATTAATAACATTTTTCTCTTCTAATACATTTCCTGTGCTTTATTTCATTAATTAAAGTTTATAGTAATGTTGCATAACAATGATGACAACTGGCTATGGCAGAAAGTGTTGTTTCCTAAAGATGACCCTTCTTTCTCTCGTGAGAATGAAAGCTTCTTTTCTTTTTTTCTTTTTTTCTTTTTACAGTTTATTTTGAGAGCTAGAGCAAGAAGGAGGGGTGAGTGGCAGAGAAAGAGAGAGGAGGGAATCCCGAGCAGGTTTCATGGTTAGTACAGACCCCAACATGGGGCTTGAACTCACAACTGTGAGATAATGACGTGAGCCAAAATCAGAAGTCAGTGGCTTAACTGACTCAGCCACCCAGGTGCCCCCAAAGCTCATTCTGTGGGATGAGGTGTCTGTACTTCCAACCAGGTCCTCAAAGCTGCATCTCACTACACTGTGACAATCACGGTTTAATTTTCCTCACCAGTGACTAGTTTAGCAATTAGTACAGACTGTATAACACACTGCTGAGTGGTTTTTTCCCATTTGTCATTCCAAACAGTTGTATGAATTCATTAAGTGGCATTGTGCAGCCTGCTATGTGTTAGAAGTGGCAAATAACATGAAAGTAAACAGTATTATCAGGCAGCTGCTGATGAAAATTCTTTACAGGGGCTGACTTCTGAGAGAGTCATGTAGTTTGCCTTTCCGCAACTCCATATTTTCTCAGGTCTCATTGAAATAGTGTCAATAGTTACACTGACATTAAGCACTGTAAATATTTATAGTTCAGTGCTGTCAGTTAAACCTATATAAAAAGGAGTTTAATTAATTACTCTAGTGACATGAAGGCTGAGATGCTAATAGGAAATGTTCATGGAAATGAAAGATGAACAGCAACTGGAATCTACCACCAAATCTGAGCTGGAGGGGAAACACAAGACACAGTTGTACCACAGCCCCAGGATAATGACATGTATTCATTTTCTTTCCTACCCCCCAAAATTCCAAAAGACTGGAGGCTTCATCCAACCCAAATTTCTTATCTCATAGTGGTGTAGGTCCCAAATCCAACTTTGTTCTCCCTGGGATACAATGAAGTTGTTGGCAGGACAATATTCCTTATCGAGGCTTTGAGGGAGGAAATTACTCCTAGATTCATCCAGGCTAGGGTCCAACTTTTAGTTCCAGGTGTTTGTAGGATAGCTTCTCCATTTCCTTGCTGATTTTTAGTCAGGGGTTATTCTCACTTTCTAGACATTGCCTGTATTCTTTGGTCATATCTTCTTCCTCTTCAAAGCCACAAACTGTGGATCAAAGTTCCTAAGGACTTACTCCTCCTGGATTCTTTTTTCCTTCGCTAGATTCACAAAGAGTTTGATGCTTTTAAATACTCATGCATTTCATTGAGGCCACCAGTTTACCCAGGATAATCTTCTCATTTCAATGTTTATGAATAATTGTATCTTCAAAGTTCAATTTGCCATGTAAGGCAATGTATTCACTCGTTTCATGATTAGGGTGTGGACTTCTTTGGTAGACCATTATTCTGTGCATAATGGCTTCTATACAAAGGTGGGAAATGTAGTTGCCAATTTCATCAAGAGAGCTAGAGTCATGGAAGTGTTGCTGAGTTCCAGAGTGAGCCATAGAACTACAGATGATTTGGGCTAAGGCAGTATGTGTGTGTGTGTGTGTGTGTGTGTGTGTGTGTGTGTGTGTATGCTTTTATGTTCTTTGTTCTCCTTTCCTCCCACCCTATATTAATGTAACAGTGATAGCCATTTGTGCCATCTGGAGGTCAGGAAATGCTAGGGTGCTGGAAATGCTGTGTTCATGCATTAGGGCTTCCTGTCATAGGTGCAAATTTGTAAAAAATGAATGGATTGGAAGAAAAAATGGGACTATAATGAGTTAGAAATTAGCTCCTGACATTCTACTAAACCCTTAGGTGTGGTCCATCTGACCATGGAGATTCAATTGATTATGGAGACGGAGCTGTCCATCATGCTCTGCATTCTTTTATATTAAGGCTGACCTTGAGCATCACAGTTTTTAGATTGGACCCTGATATCTTGAGATGGCATCCTCTAAGATGTAGTGTATATTCTTATTTAAAGACATATGTGTAATTTTGTTCCCAGTAAGCAGAATCTGTAGGCTTAAGAACAAGGATATTCTCCATATGTCTTCAATCCCTATAAAACATGTGTAGACCCTCCGGCACTGTTGTTGCAGTTGCTCTGGAAAACAGTGTGGAGGTTCCTCAAAAATTTTAACACTAGAACTCCCCTATGACCCAGCAATAGCACTACTAGGGATTTACCCAAGGGATACAGAAGTGCTGATGCATAGGGGCACATATACCCCAATGTTCATAGCAGCACTTTCAACAATAGCCAAATCATGGAAAGAGCCTAAATGTCCATCACCTGATGAATGGATCAAGAAGATGTGGCTTATATATACAATGGAATACTGCATGGCAATGAGAAAGAATGAAATCTGGCCTTTCGTGGCAACATGGATAGAAGTCAAAGGTATCATGCTAAGCGAAATAAGTCAGGCAGAGAAGGACAGATACCATAGGTTTTCACTCATAAGTATAACAGGAGAAACTTAATGGAGGTCTATGTGGGGGGGAGGAGGGGAAAACAGTTAAGGAGAGGGAAGGAGGCAAACCGTGAGAGACTTTTGAATACTGAAAACAAACTGAGGTTGGGAGGGGGTAAGGGTGATGGGCATGAAGGAGGGCACTTGTGGGGATGAGCACTCGGTGTTTTATGGAAACCAACTTGACAATAAACTATTTTTTTTTTAAGTGTAGAGTTTATGTTTTCTTTTCCCACAACTCAGGCTCTTTGATTCCAGAAGTTCTGGGATATACTTTCACCAGTGATGCTGTGAGATTTCTATTAACCTGAGGCTTCACTGCCACTAAATTATGTTATGTTTTTCTTTCTCAGAGATATGATGGCAATGAAAGGTGTCACTATGTTGTAAATGGTAATTTACCTTGGTCATCAGAAGACGTAGGACTGCTACAATACAATGGATAAGTAGAGTAGAATTTTTTAAAATCTCAATTGAAATAGGGAATTGAACTATTCTACTTCTCAGGTGAAAAAAATGCATTGAATGGTATTACTTACAGAGATGTCAGTGAAGAAGAAAAGATGAGGAAACATGAAGAGATAGCAAGAGCTTCATGCAAAATGAAACCGGAAGAGAGTACACAGTGAAAGTAGTAACAATCTATTGTTGAATATATTATCTCAGTAGATAATAAGAGTTTAATCTAAAAGAGCACACACACCAGAGTGGAGAGAAAGTAAATGGAGGTTTCACTAATGTAATACTTGTATCACTAACGGTGGTACATTGATCTATCCCATGTATCTCGGTTAGACTGCGGTAGGTTACAATGTACAATATGTATTTGTAATCTTAAAAATAAACATTAAAAACCACAACAAATTTTCTATTCTTCCTGTTTGAGTTTTGGTAGTGTGTGAGTATGTAGGAATTTGTCCATTTCTTCATCTTGTCTGGTTTGTCAGCATTAAATTTTCATAGTATTCTCTTATTATTGTTTATATTTTTGTGGTGTTCATTGTGATCTCTCCTCATATATTCATGATTTATCTATTTGAGTCCTCTTTTTGAAAAGTATGCCTCAGTGTTTATCAATTTTGTTCTTTCAAAAACCAGTTTTTATTTTCATTGATTTTTTTGTATCTATATCATTTGTTTCTGCTCTCATCTTTATTTCCCAGCAGAAGTCTGGCTTTGGGCTTTATTTGCTGCTCCTTTTCTAGTTCCTTTTTAGGTGTAAGGTTAGGTTGTACATTTAGGAACTTTATTTCTTCTTGGAATAGGTGTGACTTGCAATTTACTTTCCTCTTGTGACTGCTTTTGCTACATCCCAAGAATTTGGAGTGTCCTGTTTCCATTTTCATTTGCTTTCATGCACTTTTTAATTTATTCTTTAATTTCCTGGTTAACACATTCATTATTTAGTAGGTTCTTCTTTTACCTCCAATTATTTGAAGTCTTTGCAAATCTTTTCTTGTGGTGAGGTCAAGTTTCTTAGCATTATGACTTGAAAATATGCATGGTATGATCTCACTTATTTTGTACCTGTTGAAGGCTGATTTAAGGCCTACTATATATTCTACTCTGGAGAACATTCCATGTACACTCAATAAGAATATGTATTTCTGCTGAATATATTTTCTAAGTCCATCTGGTCCAGTGTGTTATTCAAAGCCATTATTTACTTATTGATTTTCTTTATAGATAATATGTCCATTGCTCCAAGTTGGTTGTTAAAGTCTCCTACTACTATGATATTATTATCAATGGATTTCTTTATGATTGTGAATAATGTATTTCTATATTTGGATTCTCTAAATTAGGGCCATAAATGTTTACAATTGTTAGAACTTCTTCATGGATAGATCCCTTAATTGTAATATAACGCCCTTCTTCATCACTTGTTACAGTAGTTTTAAAATCTAGGTTGTCTTATGTGAGTATGGCTACTCTGGCCTTCTTTTGACCTCCATGACCATGATACATGGTTCTTTATTCCCTTACTTTGAAACTGAATTTGTCTTAGTATAAAATGAGTCTCTTGTAGGGAGCATATAGATAGATCTTGTTTGTGTTTGTGTTTTTGTTTTGTCTATTCTGATACCCTATGTCTTTTTCTGGAGCATGTAGATTAATTAATTCAAAGCGATTTTTGAAAGATACGAATTTAATGCCATGTGTTACCTATAGCGTTGGTGTGTCCAGTGATATTCTCTGGTCTTTGTTGTCTTTGCTGCTTTGGTCTTTTTTTCCCCTCCACTCAGTCCCCCTAAATTTTCTTGCAGGGCTGGTTTAGAGGCAATGAGCTCCTTTAGTTTTTGTTTGTTTTGGAAAGTCTTTATCTCTCCTTCTTCTGAATGAGAACCTTACTGGTTATAAGAATTCTAGGCGGCATATTTTCCTATTCAGCACATTGAATATTTCCTGCCACTCCCTTCTGTCCTTCCACATTTCAGTGAAGAGGTCTGCTACTAACATGATGGGTTTACCCTTGTAGGTTAAGAACTTTTGTTCCCAGCTACTTTCAGAATTGTCATTTTATCTTTATATTTTGCAAGTTTCACTATCATATGTCATGGTGTTCACCTGTTTTTGTTGATTTTGAAGGGAATTCTCTGTGCCTCTTTGGCTTTTCTTCCTGAGATTAGGAAACTTCTAAGCTAGAACTTGTTTAATCATTCTGCCCCCCTTTCCTGCTCTTCTTCTGGGACTCCTGTGATATAAAGATTATTTCACTTTATGGAATCACTGAGTTCTCCAAGGCTATTGTTTTGATCTAATAGTTTTGTTTCCATCTTCTTTTAAACTTTTTCTTTCCATTGTTTTTATCTTCTATATCACCTGTTCTGTATTCAGACTCCTCATCCTCATTGTGTTATATCCATTTAGTTTGCATCTCAGTTATAGCATTTTTAAATTTATCTTAACTAGTTCTTAGGTCTTTGATTTCTGAGAGCAGTGGTCTCTCTAGTGTCATCTGTGCTTTATTGAACTCCAGCTAGTAGTCTTATGGCTATTGTTCTAAATTCTTGTCATATATGTTGTTTGATGTTCTCTGATCTTTGTAGTCTTTGCCACTTTGGTCTTTTTATTCCTTCCACCCAGAGAGTCCCCCTAAAATTTCTTGCAGGTCTGGTTTAGGGGTCAAGAACTTCTTTTGAGTAAGTCCCTGGCTATGATTTCTTCTTGACCTTTCTTTTGAGAAATATTCCTCCGACTTGTCATTTTTAACTAAGTTTCTTTCTTTTGCATGTTTTAAAAGCTTATTATGTTTCCTGCACCTGAGAGTACTGCTGTATTAAAGAGGGGTCATGACTTTTCCAGGGGCTGGAAGTCCAAGTGTTTCTGGTATATGTTGAGTGCACTCTGCTGTTGTGTTTTGGTTGCCCTTTCCCACTGGTTAGACCTCTTGCAGAGCTCCTCCTTGCTTGTAGTGGTGACGTGTTTGGACCTTTAAGTAGGTGTGCTTTGATTTGTTTGTTGAAATAACCCTGGGTAGGGAAAAAGGCCTGGAGGAAGCCTGATTCCAAAAGAAAGGGAACGGGAACAAAAGAAAACCAAGCAGTGAATAAAAAAAAATATAAGGCTGATTCCAAGGGGAAAAAATACAGGAGGAAAATAAAGTAAAGAAAAAGAATTAAAAAAAAAAAAAAGATAAAAGGAAATGCCAAAAACAAATCAGAAACTATGAGCTTGATTCCAAAAGAAAACAAAAAAAAACTAAGTGGAAAAAAGAAGAAAAAGTATTGTCTGTTGGTGCCTGGGGGATGGTGGCTTTGCTGGTTTGGAGAAGAGTCCAGCTGCATTGCCTTACAGTCAGTCTTGGTACAGATATAAGCCATTGCCAGACACTGACTGGCAGAGTTTGGTATAAACAGGTCTCAGAAACAGTAGGGGGCACTGTGTTTCTCTCTAAAGTCCTGCTGTGTTGGTATTGAGGGGGAATGGTGCCACCCCAATCTCTCAGGATCTCAACCCCTGCTACTCAGGCACCCCTTACAGAATTGCGAAGGCAGTCAGCTAGCCCTGCACCAAAACTATCCTGTGCCTTCTTATTGGTGAACAGATGGTATTCAAAGCTCAAAGTCTTAAGGGATCCTGCACAAGGTGAACCAGCTCCCCTCCTCTAGAGTACAGCCTCTCACATTGCTGATGAAAGGCCTTTGGCTAGCACTTGTAGGGTCTTTTGTCCTTGGGGAGCTCCTTCCGAAGTACTCCAGGAATGGCCTGTTCTTTCCCAGTGCATCCCAGTGTTTGCTATAATATGTAGGCACCCCAGGGCAATCTCCATCCTTTCCAGGAGCACACATCACAGCTGTACTCCAGAGAAAGTCACACACTTCCAAAACCTCTGTGTTTGAGCTCCATGTACTGTTCACAAAAAAATAACTGGGACAGAGTACATCTTGCTCCCCATCTGTGGTCCAGAGAGGTGTTCCTCGTGTGCTAACTCAATGCAGCACTATCTCAACCCCTCTACCTTTTTTCTATCTACAAAACAGGCTGCTTCCCTCCATGACTCTACTATTTTTTTTAATATTTCAATTTTTTAATGTTTTATTTATTTTTGATACAGAGAGAGTCAGAGCATGAGAGGGAAGGGGCAGAGAGAGAAGGAAACACAGAACCGGAAGCAGGCTCCAGGCCCTGAGCTAGCTGTCAGAGCCTGACTCGGGGCTCGAACCCACGAATGTGAGATCTGACCTGAGCCGAAGTCGGAGGCTTAACCGATTGAGCCACCCAGGAGCCCCATGACTCTACTATTTTTATCCCCTAACTCTCATCCATGCACCTCACACCTGCCAAGCTGTCTCCTGCAATGGTGGAGATCTTTTGACCACTCTGCAGATAAGTTTCCTGAGTATTCCAAGTAATCGGACCTCAACAGCTTTCTTTGAGGGACACAGGAAGCCCAGGACCCCCTACTTCTCCACTAATTTAAGTCCTCCCTCTGTCAATAACCAGGTAAGAAACTGAAATAGTTACCAAATTCTCACAACAAATAAGACCCTGGTCTGGATGGCTTCCTAAGGGATTTCTACCAATCATTTAAAGAAGAGTTAATACCTATTCTTCTCAAACTGTTTGAAAAAAACAGAAATGGAAGGAATGCTTCCAAACTTCTATGAAGCCAGCATTGATTCCAAAACCTGAAAAATATCCCACTAAAAAGGTGAATTACAGGCCAATATTCCTGATGAATCTGGATACAAAAATTCTCAACAAGATACTAGCAATTGAATTCAACAGTATATGAAAAGAATTATTCACCATGATCAAGTGGGATTTAGTCTTGGGAAGCAGGGCTGGTTCAATATTGGCGAATCGACCATGATACACATTAATGAAAGGAAGGATAAGAACCATATGATCATTTCAGTAGATGCAGAAAAAGCATTTGAGAAAATACAGCATTCTTTCTTGATAAAAACCCTCAAGAAAGAATCAACAGAAGGAATATGGCTAAACATCATAAAAGCCATGTATGAAAGGCCCACATCTAATATCATCCTCAAGGGGGAAAAACGGAGAGCTTTCCCTCTAAGGTCTGGAACATGACTGGGACGCTCTCTCTCACCACTGTTGTTCAAGATAGTACTAGACGTTCTTGCTGCAGCAGACAACAAAAAGAAAGAAAAGGCATGCAAATTGGCAAGTAAGTTGAACTTTCACTCTTTGCAGATGACATGACACTCTACATGGAAAGCCCAAAAGACTCCACCAAAAACCTCTAGAACTGATATATGAATTAATCAAAGTCAAAGTGTATAACATCAGTGTAAGGAAACTGGTTGCATTTCTATAATGAAGTAATGAAGTAGCAGAAAGAGAAATCAAGGAATTGATTCCATTTACAATTGCACAGAAAATAATAAGATATGTAGGAGTAAACCTAAACAAAAGGTAAAATACTGTATGCTGAAAATTATTGTGCTCATGAAAGAAATTGAAGAGGGCACAAAGAAATTGAAAAATATTCCATGCTCATGGATCAGAAGAACAAACATTGTTAAAATGTTTATACTACCCAAAGCAATCTACACATTCAATGCAATCCCTATCAAAATAACATGGCACTCTTCACAGAGCTAGAACAAACTATCTTAAAATTTTATAGCACTAGAAAAGACCCTGACTAGCTAAAGGAATGTTGAAAACTAGAAGCAAAGCTGGAGGCATTACAATGTCAGACTTTGGGCTATATTACAAAGCTTTAATCAACAAGATGGTATGGAACTGCCACAAAAACAGTCACTTAGATTAATGAACCAGAATAAAGAGCCCAGAAATTGGCCTACAAATGTGTTGTCAACTAATCTTGGACAAAGCAAGAAAGAGTATCCAATGGAAAAAAGACAGTCACTTCAGCAAATGGTGCTGGGAAAACTGGACAGTGACATGCAGAAGAATGAAACTGGACCACTTTCTTACACCATTCACAAAAATTAATTCAAAATGGATGAAAGACCTAAATGTGAGACAGGAATCTATTGAAATTCTACAGGAGAAAACAGGCAGCAGCTTCTTTGACTTTGACTTTGGCCACAGCACCTTCTTTTTAGACACATCCTCCAAGGCAAAGAGAACAAAAGCAAAAATGAACTATTGGGACCTCATCAAAATAAAAAGCTTTAGAGGGGTCTGGGTGGCTCAGTCGGTTGGTGTCTGACTTTGACTTGAGTCATGATCTCTCGGTTTGTGGGTTCAAAGCCCCGTCTGGTTCTTTGCGGACCTCAGACCCTGAAGCCTGCTTCAGATTCTTTGTCTCCCTGTGTCTCTGCCCCTTGTCCGCTCACATTCTGTCTGTCTGTCTGTCTGTCTGTCTGTCTGTCTCCCTCTCTCTCAAAAATAAACATTGAAAAAATTTTTAAATGATAAAATGTTTCAGCACAACTAAGGAAATAAAAACAAAACTAAAAGGCAAATAACGGAATGGGAGAAGATAATTGCAGATGTCATATTGGATTAAAGGTTAGAATCCAAAATCTATAAAGAACTTACTAAAATGAACACCAGAAAACAATTAATCTAGTGAAGAAATGTGCAGAAGGTGTTAATAGACATTTTTCTAAGGAAGGCATCCAGATGACTAACAGACACATGAAGAGATGCTCAAAATCACTCATCACCAGCTAAACACAAAACAAAATCACAATGAGATAACACCTCACACCTGTCAGAATGGCTAAAGTAAACAACTCATGAATCACCTGGTGTTGGCTGGGATACGGAGAAAGGGGAGCAATTCTTCACTGTTGTTGGGAATGCAATCTGGTGCAGCCAGCCACTGTGGAAAACAGTATGGAGATTCCTCAGAAAATTAAAAGTAGAGTTAACATATGAGCCAGGAATTCTGCTGGGTGTTTAAACAACATTAAAAAACTAATTTGAAAAGATTTATGCACTTCTGCATTTATTGCAGTTTTATTTATAACAGCCAAAATATGGAAGCAACTAGCATGTCCATCACTAGATGAATGGATAAGGAAGATATAGTAACATACATACTGGAATATTAAGGAGCCGTAGAAAAGAATGGAGTTTGCCATTTGTAACAACATGGATGGACCTAGAGGGTATTATATTAAGTGAAATAAGTCAGAGAAAGACAAACACCATAAGATATCACTCAAATGTAGAATCAACACACACACACACACACACACACACACACACACACACACACACAACAAGGACAACAAATGAATAAAGAAAACAACAAAGAGCAGAATTAGAATATAAATACAGAGAACTAACTGATGGCTCCCAGAGGTGAGGCAGATGGGGGAGGGGGAAGGATGGGCAAAATAGTGAAGGTGAGAGAAAGATACAGGCTTCCAGTTATGGAAAGATCAAGTCACAGGAATGAAAGGAACAATATAAGAAATATAGTCAGTGATATTATAATAGTGATTTATGGTGAGAGATGGAGCTACAGTTCTGGTGAGCAAAGTAGCATAATGTACAAATTTGTTAAATCACTATGCTGTACCTGAAACGAATGTAGTATGTGTGTCAACTATATGCAAGTTTAAAAGTTCATATTAAAAACACAAAAACATGAAGTATTTTTTAAAACTGAGACATTTAAAATTTTTATAAAGACATCAAAAGTGATGGCCCCCAAGATGCTTGAGTAATTTTAGGTTTTCTATTTTCCTTTGGAAGTCTCTACAGCTTCCACAGACTCACTGTATTATTTAAGAAATATAGGCTTACTATCTGAAACAGCCTGCTAACTCTTCCCTCTGCTTTCACATTTGCTGCATTATATTTTCTACTTAAGAGGACAGAGGTATACCAAACTATAACGTATGCTGGATCCCATCCCTCCTTTTCTAAAAATACTTTGCTGGCTTCACATTGACAATAAAAGGTATTCCATTATGACCAAAAACTCTGGTCTCTTCCTTTCTATAATAGCTCAGCATAGATCTTCTCTCATTTATTCATCAGTCTCCTTCACAAGGTCTACCTTTAAAACTTTAAAACTCTTTCTCATTTCATAATGTCTGTGTACACTAGCGCTTTTCCTAATGTGCTCTTACTCCTGCTCACATGTCTAATTCTAGAGCTTGCTTAATGTGTTGGTAAAATGTTTCCCCTTAAAGTGATCTCTGAAACCACCACACCTAACATAAATCCCTCCCTTTTGTTATCCTCTCCAGTACAAGGACCAGGTCTGTATCTATAACCATGTATTTGTATTGGTTTGGACAGTGCATGTTACCTAGTATTTTTAAAACTGTTTCATGAATGAATGATTTCAGTTGAAAAAACATTGACTATGTTATATGGTAAAGAAAGCTATACTAAGCAGTTCATGGTTTTAATTTTTAGCATTTTAGCTAATAATTATTATTAGAAAACAGAACTAAAGAGATGTGGAAACATTTAATTTTAGACATATTTTTACATCCTACTAAAGGGATTGGTGTGTTGAGGCTATATATTGAGAAAGTATTCTCCTCTTCATTCAAAACACAATACCTCAGTGCACATTCCTTATGGTTGACAAATATTGATAAACATTTTAGCACTTATTAAGTTATAAAATACAACTTTAGAAATAAAATTTGGTACTAAGCATGATATACTATGTTATCTTACTAAAGTTACCTATTTTTACATACTGAGCCATTACAAATTTATAATTTTCTTTAAAAAAGACATGATTAGATATTTTAAACATATATCAGGGTTGTTTCCCTGAATCCTAAGGCAAGGAAGTAAAGGTAAATAAGGAGTGTGAACTTATTTATGTATTGAATCTGTGCTATGAATATTTTTCAATAGATTTTTAATAAAACAGATCTTAATAATTCCATTAATTCTGAGGTAAGATAATTGATTCTATTTAATATTTTATCTTAATTATTCTGATAACTATTTAAGATTCAAAACCCCAAATAGCAGAGAACACAAAACAATCAACTGTTAAAGACTTACTTAGGAAGTGAGCCAAGAACCAATATGGTAGCTTGTGAGTCTCTTAATGGCTGATTTCATTTCCTGATTCCTCAGGGTATAAATAATTGGATTAAGGAGGGGAGTGATTATAGAGTAAAATACAGAAAGAAACTTATCTACAGAGTAACTCTTGAATGGGAAAACATAAATGAAGATAGTAGGGCCAAAGAAGAGAGTGACCACAGTGATGTGAGCAGACAGCGTGGACACTGCCTTGGAGGATGCACTGGAGGAGTGCTGCCAGATGGTGACCAGCATGACCACGTAGGATATGAGCAGGAGAATGAAGCAGACCAGGGACAAGAGTCCACTGTTTGCAATCACCAAGAGCTCTAGGATATAGGTGTCAGTGCAGGCAAGCTTGATGACCAGGGGAAGATCACAGAAAATGCTATCCACAACATTGGGACCACAGAAGGGTAAACCTACAGTGAAAACCA